>CAIGRT010132648.1:0-10902 GCA_903798405.1 Fraxinus platypoda
ATGATCTCCAATTGGTCTGAATTTTCCTAAATGTGATAATGTAATCCTTAGTTCTCTATAGATACCGAATAATCTAATGGATGCTTTCCAAATTTCCATCCAGAGTTAATTAAATATCTATCTAGCATTCTAACAATAAATGTTGTATCCAAATGTGTGCAAATTTAAGCGTACATTAAACTCCCAACTGCTGAAGCATAGAGTATTTCTTACATTTCCTTTTCTTTAAATTCATCCTTAGAGCATTGATTGAGACTAAATTTGTCTCCCTTAGTTGTAGGGATATCACTGGACTTTCATTCCTCCATCCCATATTAATTTAAGAACCCTATCAATACAGTTCTTTTGCGATAATCCAAAAATATACCGAAAACGATCCATGTGTATCTATATCATTAATACAAAAGAAGCGTCACCAAAATTTTTCATTTCAAAATTCCATAACAGAAATTTTTTGGTTTCATGCAATGAGCTTATATCATTCCAGGTAAGCAATATGTCATCGACATACAATCCAAAAAATATGCTTACTCCCACTGAGCTTGTGATATACACAATCATCAACTGAATTCATCTCAAAACCAAATAAGATAATTATTTGATAAAATTTTTTATACCATTACGGAAATCAGCTTAAACCCATAGATGAATTTCTTCAATTTGTACCATCTGACGTAGCTTAAGATTAAAATGTGCTACAGATGTCATAATAGTCCTAAAATAGATTTCATAGAAATCGGAGGAAAAGTCTATTTAATGTCAATGCCTTCATTTTGAGTAAAGTCATTTGCAATAAGACGAGCCTCATATCTCTCCACACTACCCTTCGAATCCCTATTGTTTTTAAATATTCAATTACAACCAATGAGTTTCGCACTTCCAGGCAATGAGATGATTTCCTAAAAGTCATTATTACTTATGAAATTTATCTCTTTATACATGGTATCAATCCACTCTTTAGAATTATTTATTTGCATGTCTTGATAAAAGTTGATTGATCAGTTCTTCTTTCATCAATCAATATCATCTTTATTTTCTTGGAGAAAGACTATAAAGTCATCCGAAATTTCATTTTCTCTTTTTTATAGTGGATTTCTTTAATGACATTTGTTCTTGGAGTTGTTGAGTTTTTTTCTGGAACAATCTCTTGATTGTGTATAGAGAATTTTGTAATATTGTTTTGATCCGAAATTATTTTTTGAACAGGATTTAGAGCAAGAATTTGTTCCTGATCCTGGTCATTGTCAATTGCAATAGAAAAAATATATACATATTATTCCTCCAAGATAAAATTCTTAACATTATAATCTTATCTCCCCTAACAAACTCTACATCCTCAATGAATCAGACATTTCCCGTTTCGAAAATTGACCTAATAGTAGGATCTTTTAAAAAAATTGTAACANTTCCTCCAAGATAAAATTCTTAACATTATAATCTTATCTCCCCTAACAAACTCTACATCCTCAATGAATCAGACATTTCCCGTTTCGAAAATTGACCTAATAGTAGGATCTTTTAAAAAAATTGTAACAACTTTGTTGAGAATTTAAACTGCAGTTTTTAGTACTTCTACCTAAAGATATTCTGATGTACTGTAGGACGATTCCACATTCCTCTAAGAATTTAGCAAAACGCCTTAGACATTGTTCTCATGATCCGTCGTATCTGTCATAGTATTCACCACTATAGTAAGATCTGACTTGTTAAATTCTTTTACAGAGTTTTTTTTACCCTCAGCCTTGTATGCGTTAAACATGTCCAGTATTTGAGATTTCTCATAAATGAGATACAGGTAGCCATAGTGAGAAAAATTTGTCTATGAACATACTAAATTATTGTTGACTATTTCAAGAAGTCGAAGTGAATGGCCCATAGATATCCATGTGAATTAGTTTTAAGACATTCGAAGTCTTATTGGCACCTAATTTCCTTATATTTGTTTGTTCTCTTTAATCTAATTAATATAAACACTTAAATCTGAAAAATTAAGGAAATTAAGAATTCCTTCTGACATAAGATTTTTCATTCTCTTTTGAGAGATTTTACTTAATCACTTTATGTTTAATACGAAGCGAAATTCTCATTGGTTAATTTATGTTTAATACCATATGAATTCACATGCAAGGTTTATTTATAAGAGGTAATCGTATTAAACAGATATAAGTTGTCATAATCGGATAAAGAACTGGTACCCACATTTGAATTAAGAAAAAGATCCAACTGACTTTTTTTCAATTTAACAAGAATACCTAAATTTGTCCAATGTAGAAATAGAAACCAAATTTCATCTAAAAGACAGTACCGCAAATGTCTTTTTCAAATCCAAATAATAAACAGTCTTTTAATGATAACCTAAAGTTCCTATAGCCTCAACTTTAATTGATTTGTCATCGCCCCACATAAATGAATCTTTCGGCATCAATTGGCTTTGACAGTTCAGAGATTCCTGCATAGACACACTTACGTGAGTAGTGGTACCGAAGTTTATCCACCAACTATGTTTAGGTATTGAAACTAAATTAACCTTAAAACAAACCAAAGTGAAATGTGTAATTTTCTTTACACGCCAAACGTAGTATTTAGTACATTCTCTTTTTATATGTTCCAATTTTTCACAAAAGCAACAGCTAGATGATTGATCCTTTTCAGGCTTTTGTTGTTTCTTCTGAATTGAATCAAATGCAGCTTCCCTATTCTTTATAACTTGTCCTTAAAGATACTAGCCAAGCGAGTATATCAATTTTATCTTGGTTTAGCCTTTCTTCTTCTTGCACATAATATGAAATGAAGTCATTAAGAGTTCACTTCTCCTTGAATTAACTGTATTGTGCAGGATGAGAAATCAAAATCAAATGCACGAGCAAATCATCAGAAAGCTCAAGCTTTAGTGCCTTCTGTTTTGAAGCAATATAAGATATTTCCATGATGTATTCCCGAATATTTCCTTTACCTTTATACCTTAGTGAAACTAAATTTGCCAAAAGCGTACTAGTTTCGGCATTATCGCTTTTTGCAAAGCGTTTTTTTTATCAATTTCTTTAATAAATTCATTTGCAGTAATTACATTAGCGCACCTAAATGTTACTAGAATTTCACGCTTCATGATCATAAGACTTATGCGGTTTAAACGATCCCACTTATTCGAGTCCCATTTTTAATTAGTGAAACTCTTATCCGTAAGAATAGTGGATTGTTTAGTTCTTAACGCAAAGTCTAGATCTATGTTGCCAGAACGATACAAATGTTCTCTTTCCAGCCCTTACACTTTTGTTCAAGCACGGCAATTAATTGATGTTGGCAGATACTGTAGAAGTTGATGAATTCACTTAATAGAGAATTTAAACCTAATTAACATGTTTACATAGAAATCCGATTGGACAATCAATAATTTCAAATAATGTGAATCCCATCAGAAGAAACCAAGCACAACATTGATAATTAGTCTTTCGACAAAAATACCAACTTACCAATGATACTCTTGGTCTAATAATCAAATATTGACAATAAATCCGATCAAATATCAAGTCTATCTTTGGATCGACTCAGTGTTCACATAATGGAAAACTTACAATTGTCACATATTTATCACCACGTGTGTGTAAATAATTCGGCCAAATATTAACCTTCATTTGGGCCTGTCAATCCCCGCATGAATTACGTATACACAACCTTTCTAATATTACAAATAAATTAATTTAGAAAAAAAAATGTTACTTTGGTAACATGTTGCTTAAACTAATCTATTTTAAAAAATTAGTAATCTAAAAGAAACTTTAAATATCAAGATTGAATTTGATTGCCTCTTTTTTTTTTTTTTTTGTCTTCACAAAAAAATAAATAAAAATAAAAATTGAACGACGATGTAGCGCCGCGACGCCCGAAAATGAGCACGGTAGTGCCATGTAACTAACTGTTCCCACAATTCCAATTAATCATGCTGCTCAAAGTCGGTCAGCTACTCAAGCATTAAATTCTTGATGCAAAGTTCAGGGCATGTTCGGTATAGTTCAAAATTCAATTAAAATTGAAAATATAGTCTTTATTGGGTCTCCACTTGTCTAATAAAAGTCAACAATAACGACTAATTTTTCAATTTAATCCAATTTTAATCTCTACCAAACACGCTGTCAATGTCCACCTCAGACAATAATTCCAATTCAATAATAATATCCCAACTTTCAAAGATGCCATGTTTTTCCGAGTAGTAAAGTTGATCCAAAATTCAATAAAATTTGTGCAAAAGAAAATTATTGGGTACTGATTTTAGAAAATTACCATAATTACCCCTTAAAAAAGCAATTAGCGCCTCATGATTTGAATTTAGTTTTACAACAATGAATCTTTATTTGAAAAGTAGGCAACTCGTATCTTAAATAAATAAACAGCACCTTGATTCATGACTTAATATACAAGTTACCATTATAATTGTACTCAAAGTCAACAATTAAGTCCTAAAATTGTCAAATTTGAAAATGCTCAAAAAAATTAAAATTCGAAATTTATGGCTTGAAATTCATATCCCAAATTTTTTTAGAAAATATAAAAAATCCAAAGCATGAATACCAACCCTAAAATATTTCTTTATTCTCAATGATTTAACGTAGAGCTAGCTCTGATACCACTTGTTGAAATTTTATGTAACTTTAAACTTTATAAAATTAGAAAATCTAATTACTTTATTGTCAAAATCCTCTATGTCAAATCATTAAAAAAATTAATAATGCGGAATATACCTTAATTTTTTGGGAATAATTTCTTATTATTGAATCTTGATTCTAGATCTTGAATCTTGATTATTGGCTCTTTTAGTTCTTGAGTTTCAGTTCTTGATTTTTTTTCTTCTTCCTCCATAATCTTGATTATCTTATTCTTCAATTTAATTGCTCCAATCCTTTTTCTTGATTCTTGATTGTAATTCTTGGTTCTCAATTTTGGGTTTGGATCTTCCTTTTCAATATGATTTCTCTTGTATTCTTATGTTGATGTGATGACATAAAGAATAAGAAGTTGCACATGAATTGTGGACCATAACCCTATTTATATTTTCATATGTATTTGACCCATCGTCAAATACAACCCTAATGGATTTGGTCTCTACACATATAATTCGAGCTATATTTTATTTAGATGCTCTAATCCCAACAATTTAATTATTTACTATTCACTTTAATTGACTCAACTTTAAGATAGCCTTATACACAATTAATTACATATGTAGACTCAGATGACAAATTAATAAACATAACAGCTGAAGCTCACGGCAAACGGAACCGGGGATTTACTCATCCCGCTATAGTTCAGGTTTTAAAGAAGTTCATTCTTTTATCAAAGGATTAATCACTTGGTAGAATTTATCTGACAGTATTTTGATTTGTAGGAGCAAAAATTGTTTAGTCGTAAAAGTAAAAAATTGACACTAATCAATTCCTTGAACTCAAACGTAATATGTTGAATCCTTCGACAATCTTTAACCTTACACGTGTTTACCAACGATAAAATTTGTACAATTCGTTACAACTAGAGAAGAAAACATAGAAAGACATATTTTATGTAGTCACAAATAAGTAAAAAAGAATAATCTATCATTAAAGATAAAGATAAAAATAAATAAGTAATATATTTTAACCACCCAATCATATCGGAGGTCGTTGTCCATGCCCTCCAGATTAATAATCTCTTTGACTAAATAATCCAAAACTTCTAACATTTTTCCTCTCCTTTTTCTTCTAAAATTTTTAAACCTTGTGAAAATACCAAAAATGACGTGGAAAAATGGTCATGATAAAAATTCAAATTCTGTTTTCCCGTAATACTTTTCTTGCTGGCGTCAAATAGTTTTCTCTCAAAATACATCTCTAATCAATTCCCACTTATTATTCAATCAAATACCCTTTTTGGCTAGTCCGCACACAATTACAAACATTTTGGGCTAGTTTATGTATTTTTATTTTTAAAAAATGTAATTTTAAATTTTAGAAATTATAAAAAACGATGAGATAATTATAGTTGACAGAGCTCATAAAGTTATATAGATAAAGTAACATTAAATTAGAAATATTTTAACTTGTAAAGTTATATACCTCGAAGATAATAAAAGTAGACGAAGGAAGAGGAATAAAAACGGGTTTCACACATGGTTTAAAGGTTGAGAACTATCTGTGCAAATTTCCAAGTATGAGTATTAGAATAAAATATTTTTTTGCTGATAAAAAAAACCATTTATTTAAAAAGATAAAAAAAAGGAGGAGGGGGGAGTAATTCAAGTATGTGTAGAAACAAGAAATTACTTGGCCAAAAAAAAGTCAATGTTATAATTTATATTATAATGAAAAAATAAAATTCTAACAAAGATTGCTAATAGAATGTCAAACATTGAATAAATTAATGTTTAGATATTCGGCAACACATCTCAATCAATGTCAACTTATTGTGTAATCGAATACCTTTTTAGGTAGGCTTAATAGTGAACACTAGTGGCCTTGCTTGTTTGAAACCCGTTTTCATGCAAAAAAATTCATTCTTCTACAATTTCTTTTTTTTTTTTAAAACGTGGGACCCATGTACGAAATCTATCAAATTCCGTCAGAAATTGTCCTTCCCACTTGCATTAAATTGGTACTTTCCAACAATTTAAATGTTTGTTCCAATATTGCCCTTCCATAGTGTGTTAGGTTGAAAAGGATGAGGTTATTTGTGGAAAATTGTAATTACTTTATGAGGGCAAAATGGGAAGGAAATCTCAACTGGAAAATGGCATTAATTGGAAATCTGACACAAAGTTTGGTTGTAGACATTTTGTCTACTTTACAGTAGGAGAATGAGTTTTGCAACAAAAAAACGGGTGTCAAACATTTTGGGCTAATTTACTTATTTTTATTTAATTTTTAATATTATTATTTATTTTTAATATGATTTAAATTAGAAAAGTAATAAAAACGATGAGACGATGACATTCGCGGTAGAGCTCATAACGTTATATAGATAAAAGTAACATTAATTCAGCATCAACTATAAAGATTTTAACATGTGAAGTTATAAACCTCAAAGATACTAAAAGTGGATAAATAAGAACTGGTTTCACATATGGTTTATAGGTTGAGAACTATTTGTGTAAATTTTCAAAGTAAATGGGTATTGGAATAAAATATTTTTATTGATAAAAAAATACGTTTTGAAATAAGTAATTTTCTTAGAAAGGTAACAAATTGAGTAATTCAAATATTATAGAAACAATAAATTACTTGCAAATTACTCTTAGTTTTGTCATTATAAGTCCCCTATGAATGATATACAAAATGAAATTATAGGGCCCTCGTAAAAGATAGAAGGGTTGATAATTAGCCATATTTTTTGTCCAAGCTTTTGTGTACTATACGTGGAAGAAAAATGAAATTATAGGGCCTCATAAAAATTAGTTGCTTATGACTTTAAAATTCTCAGGACTGGCCTGAATTTAACCATTCTATGAAGGGTGGCTGAGATTTTTATTTAAATTGTTTCCAAGTGTAAAAAGTTAGATACAATTTTTTCCCTCCTGTACTTTGAAATTATTCACTGCTTCTCAAGGCCGTTCAATTATTCCCTGCTTAAAAGTATCCAAATTATTCCATGCTTCTTAACACTAATCAATTTATTTTCTCAAGCATCAAAATTTCCTAACTTCTTTTTTACTGGCACGCATATTATTAAGATGCCTTTTTTTTTTTTTTCCTTCTCAAAAGTGAGATCCCTGAGTTTGGATTCTTGTCCAAAGCTATCTTCTTGTCCAAGAAAAGCTTGGAACTTTCATTTTGTAACTTTTATGGATCGAAAGACTAAAAATGAAGAGCATCTTGACTTTGCTTCCAAACTTCAACTTATTTGTTCAAGAATATGGAAGTTAATAGGTTTTTCGGTAGGCTTTTGTCTTATGGAATACTTTGTGGTTAAAGTGTGATTTTTATCGATCGTATCTTGGGTTTAACTATTCAAAATAATTTTTTTCTCGAGCATATAATACTCCTCCATTAATAAGAGTTTCAAAACGAGTCCAATATGTTGGGATTATTAATTTGACATAGGGGCCTACATATGCAATTAATTGTGTATAAGGTTATCTTAAGGTTGAACCCAATTAAAGTGATCTAATAAAGAATTAAATTGTTGGGCTTAGAGTATCTAAATAAAGTGTGTGTCGGATTATATGTATAGAAACTGGATCCATTAGGTTCGTATTTGACGATGAGCCAAATACATATGAAAACATATATAGGGATATGGCCCCAAATTCATATGTAACTTCTCATTCTTTGTGTCATCCCATCAACACAAGAATAAAATTGAAGAACAAGACAATCAAGATTATGGAACAAGAAGCAAAAATCAAGATCAAGAACCAAATGAGTCAATAATCAAGATTCAAGATCCAGAATCAAAATCAAAATCCGGTATGAAAGAATCATTCCCAAATAACTAAGGTATGTTCCGCACTATTAAATTTCTTGATAATTTGACATGGAGGATCTTGTTAATAAAGTAATTAGGTTTTCTAATTTTATAAAGTTTAAAGTTTCATAAAATTTCAACAAATGGTATCAGAGCCAACTCCGTGTTAAACCATTAAAATAAGAATTTTATGGTTGAAATTCATACATTAAACTTTGTGATGTGAATTTTAGCCCTAAATTTTAAAAATTCAGATTTTTTTTTGTTTTTTGGGGAATTTTAATTAAGAATTTTTTGGAGTTTTTTGATGAAATAAAAAATAATAATAATGACTAAAGGGGCAATCAATTTCAAATTTTGGTACTTCAAGTTTATGATCACTAATTATCTAAACTAAATTAGTTGAAACAACATGTCACCAAAGTAACTTATCTTATCTAAATTAATTTATTTGGAATATTAGGAAAGTTATGTATACGTAATTCATGCGGATATTCACCTGCCCAAAGGAAGGTTAATATTTGACCGAATTATTTGCACACATGTGGTAATGAATATGTGATAATTGTAAAAAAATTTATTATGTGAACATTGACTCGATCAAAAGATAAACTTGATTTTTAACTGGATTTATTGTCAATATTTGATTATTACACCAAGATTGTCACTTATAAATTGGTATTTCTGTCCAAATACTAAATATCAATGTTGTGCTTGGTCTCTTGTGATGCAGTTCACCATTATTTGAAATTATTGATTGTCCAATACAGATTCTTTTGTGAACATGTTAATTAGGTTTAAGTTCTCTATTCAGTTAATCATATTCAGTTAATCCATCAACTTCTGCAATATTTGTCATAATCAATTCAATTCCCCTGTTTAAACCAAAGTTTAAGGGCTGGAAAGAGAACGTTTGTATCGTTTTTGGCTACATCGATCTAGACCTTACATTAAGGACTGAAAAACCCACTAATCTTACGGATAAAAGTTATGCTAATAAAAAGGGACTCGGATAAGTGGAATCGTTCAAGTCGTATAAATCTTATAATCATGAAGTATGAAATTCCAGCAACATTCAAGGGTGCTATGTCAGATGAGGTAACTACTGCCAAGGAATTTCTTAAAGAAGTTGAAAAAAAAAAGGCTTTAGAAGAGGTGATAATGTCAAAACTGGTATGCTTCCGGCAAATTTGATTTCACTAAAGTATAAGGTTAAAGAAAATATATGGGAGTACATCATGGAAATGTCTTATCTTGTTTCAAAATCAAATGCATTAAAGTTTGAATTGTCAGATGATTTGTTCGTGCATTTGGTTTTGATTTCTATTCTTGCACAATTAAGTCAATCTGATGCCAGTTCCAATTGTCAAAAGGGGAAATAGACTCTTGATAAGCTTATTTTATATTGTGTGCAAGAAGAAGAAAGTCTAAAGCAAGAAAGAATTAGAAGTACTCACTTTGACAAATCCCTATAAGGATAGTTAAAGGATAAGGAAGCTGCATCTGGTTCAGTTCAAAAGTAATAGTAAAACTCTGAAAAGGATTAATCATCTGGCTATTTCTTTGGTGAAAATTTGGAATACATAAAGAAAGACTGTACTAAATACCATGACTGGTGTGTAAAGAAAATATACTTCTTACTTTAATTTATTTTAAGGTTAATTTAGTGTCAATACCTAGACACACTTGGTGGATAAATTTTAGTACCATTACTCACATAAGTGTGTCTATGTGAGATTGTCTGAACAGCCTAAAGCTAATTGATGTTGAAAGATTCATCTATATGGAGCAATGACAAATCAATTAATATGGACCAATGACAAATCTTTTTTAGTTCAAATATTGCGGGTACTAGTTCTTTATCCAGTTACGATAACATATATCTGCTTAATGCGGTTGTCGATAGAACAAACAACTCTGCAGCCCCATATTTCTCTTTCTTTCTTTTCCCTCAAATTCACCGATGGTACTTATACAAATGGGATGAATATACTAAAAGCACTTAAACTTTCTAAAATAGGGGTTTATAATCCCTAAGTTTCTTTTAATTTTTTTTCGTGCATGTTTAACATCATTATATCGCTAAAGTAAAGAGTGATTAACAAGTCCTGCCCCTTGACGCCTTAAGAAATGCCATCTTACTTTTATCGTGCACATATAAAGAAATGGTTTATCACCTTAAGCACAGTGTTGTTGGACAAATGGGACTGCATCTTTAACAAGAATAAGTTCACTTGCAATATTTTTGACAAGTACAATATTACACTGGCAGATGCAGAGCTCAATATAATAATACACTTACATACACTCTTCTTCCACGTTTGTAAATTTCGACGGATCCAGTACTCGCTGCCCGCACCCCTTCGCAAGGTGCTAGATCTGCCACTGCAATAAGTATGTCTATTGTGAATTGTTGATTACGAACCTCGGAAGTGTTGGGTTTTGATACCCAATAATTCGGGCGATGATGTTAAA
>CAIGRT010132658.1:0-17526 GCA_903798405.1 Fraxinus platypoda
GGATCATGGTGGAGGCAGTTACATCTTTTTTCTGCCTATATAAACACACATCTGTGCATTAGAAAATCATTACAAATACGAAACTGTATCCCTCCACTTTCCATTAGCCTTCTTGACAAGGACAATGTTAGCGAGCCAATCTGGATACTGAGCCTCCCTAATGAACTGAGCATTGACGAGTTTATTGATCTCCTCACGTATGACCTCCCGTCTTTTTGGCGCAAATTGCATCTTACTTTGCTTTACTGGCTTAGCATCTAGTCTTGCGTTGAGTTTATGGACCACTACATTGGGGTATATCCCTGGCATGTCCTCAACCTTCCATGTGAATACATCGATGTTGTGGGATATGCACTTGATGGCTTCATCCTTGAGAGCGGCGTCAAGATCCCGGCCGATGGTCACTTTTGCCATGCTCGAGCTCGACCTCTACCAAATCTTCAACCGGAGCAAGTCTCTCCTGATGCTCGAGCTCAGGTGTGGATAATTGCATGACATCAGTGCTCAAACCTCGAATGCTAGTAACATGACACATCTTCACTGCTGTCTGATCCCCATGCACAATTTCTACACCATGACTAGTTGGAAACTTCATAGCAAGGTGAAAGGTAGATACTATGGCTCTGATCTTGTTCAGTAGTGGTCTTCCGAGGATGGCGTTGTATGCCACGGAGGTCAGGACCACATGGAAAGGTGTAATCTCCGTTACCTGCCTCTGGCCTGAGCCAAAAGTTAGGGAAAGGTCGACAACTCCTTCTGGGATGATTGTTCCACCCCCCCCCCTCCCCAAATCCTTGGAGTGGGGTCTTGACCATCTTGAGCTGGTTAGTTGAAATACCCCCAAAGCCTATTAAAAGAAAATCATATATTTGAGTCAAAAACAGTAGGAAAGATATGTGACACATTTTTCAAAGCTCCAGGGACGTAAAAAAAATTATGGTTATCATATATGCCACATTATTGCTTTTAAAGTGTCTCTTAACTGTTATATTTATCTTTTTTTTTCATTTTTCAAAGGTACATGGATATCAAGCAAGTGATAGCTTATAAAAGAAATGAATGAACTGATCCAACAAACCACCTCAAATATCAAATAGAAAATCTGGGGAGTACATTATTCTTTTCTTCTCCAATCCTATATGTGCTATACTAGATTTTAAAACATTTGAGGACAATATCACTTTAAATTTGGGAGTGGAAAAATATTGAGTTTTTAGTTTTATTATTCTTATGTGATTGTGTGTTTCTACTTCTTTATTATATATATATATAAAAAAATCTTGTTTATTGTGTACTTGTGTGGGTTAGGTAGCCTTGCCAGCAAATATATTTGGAATTATGTATTAATTTATGAACTGTGTATATGTTACATACTTAGACTAATTGATTCTTATCCATGTAAAATTTGATACTATTTGCGCACATGAATTAAGTTTAGCATTATAAAGTAATGGGTTGATTCATATGCTTAATCAGTAGAAATAGTAGAACTTAGACGCTAAACCAAAAAATTACTAAAATATATATCCTTCGACAAAATTTAGATTAGTTTGGGGGTGATTTTACTGTTGTAGGGATATATGAATATGAATGAGGATTCCATGTATGTAAATTTTTTTATGAATTGTCTATTGCCAATATGATGAAAATTAGGTGAAAATCTTAAGTTAGGTATCGATTTTTGAGAATTAGTGTTTAATGAGAGACATTGCACTAATCAAGGCAAAAAAAGGGGAAAAAAAGAAAAAAGAAAAAAGCTATCTCGTTGTGAAATGTCTCTCCGTAGCCTTTATGACTCGAGTGATTAAGCATGTAAGAGTATCTAAAAACCTGGTGCCCTATGTACTTGTGACTTGGGAGTCATCGGCATAAAACTCGCTACAAGGATCATTTAGAAAACTTAATGGAAAGAAGTCTACACATAAGATAAAAAAAAATTATGTATTTACATACCACATGCCTTGGTTAAGTCCCAAACAATTATTTGAGAAAGTTAGATCTTTGACAATGGATTATTAGCCTAATTGAGTTTTGGAGATTAAAGTAATCAAAATTTGGAGAATCCTAGACCCATCTAAACTAAAGAGGGTGAAGAGTTGGTATAAAGATTCAGCCTTAGATCACACACTGGAAAAGAGTAAAAGAGAACGAGTTTGGAGGTGTGTGAATCTTATGAGTGATGAAAGTAAAAATTTGATCATCGAGGGTCAGGAATCGAAACAACTCGTGAATTAATAGTTTTTTACTTAATTCTTCACACACACACATTAGTTTTGCATTGGAAAAGTAGATATTGAATTTGGTAATGCAACCTTGAAGCTATTTATAGATTTAATACAATGATTTCAATCCTAAGAAAAATGGCAGGTTATCTAACCAAAATATTTTGTATGTTTGTGTGTTTGTTAAGTTAGGTTATGGTTTTGTTTGAGGACAAACAAATGTTTAAGTTTGAAGGTGTTTGATAAGTGTATTTTATACACTTATTCGGGCTCTAAAATATTGACATTTCATAATTACTTTAAAGGAATTATAGCCTAATTTATTATATAATGTGTTACTAGGTGAAACTCGATGAATGGAAGTGGAATTGAAAGAATGAAGCGAAAAATGGACAAGATCCAAAGATTGGAGACTAAAGTGTAAATACTCAAAAGTTGTGTCGAAACTCATGATGAAGATTCGAGAATGCTAGGGGACAATTTGATGCAATTAGACGTCAAAAAGAGTAAAATATGACCAAAATATTTTCACAAATCAATTTTCATTTGCATAATGATGTTCCAAATTTTCTGTCAGAGATTGAGATCCATTTTTTGCCTAGTAAACGTTTGAATTGGAAAATATCTATTTCAAATAAAGTTGTATCCCTTTGAATTGTCTGTACAACCGTTGAATCGGCTCAATCGGATGTCGGGAGAGAAAGTTATGACAAAAATACTAAAACAAGTGCAGTGTAGAATTTTACTCGAAAGGTGGCACCACCACTCCCATGGTGCCGAAGTGCCACCTAAATGTATTTACGGCTCGTTTTGACCCGTTTTAAAGCCCATAAAAACCCTACATTAGACACAAACGTGGGGAATAGTATATATACAAATTTTTGACACTTTTGAGAGAGTTCAACACAATTTGAGGAGAGAAAAAACATATAATCATCAAGATCAAAGAGTAAAAACTAGGGTTTGAAGGCTTTTGAGGTTGAAGAAGATTCTTGGTGCAAGATCCAATTCTTTCCGTGATCAAGATTTCAAAATCTGGTTATGCTTTTTCTTTTTCTTTTATTATTATGAGTAGCTAAATTCATAGTTAGGGTGAACAATGTAATCCATATGTGGCCCTTTATTTCTTTTATTCTAGATTCTAGTTCTTTATATGTGTTGATTTTATTCATAAATTTAATGCTTTGAATTATTTGGCCAATTATTCAACGATTTTGTAATCTATTACGAATCGAGAGGTGAGTTTTAGATTTAGACTACATAGTAAAATTCGATAATTTAGTATAACGTGTAGAGATACATATACTAATTATTGCGGTCATTAGATGAATTCTTAGAACTAATACTTTGTTTTACTAATATTGATTCACACAGAGATATGTAATTGAATTAGTTAAATAGACTAAATGAGAACTCGATATAGATAAATTGAATACTTTAGAAGAATTTGACCGAACACTACAATAATAATGAATCTTGATTGACGAATTAAAGGAGATCCATAGGTAAATTTGTAAGTCCTAGCATTCACATTCATACTTTTAAAACCCAAATTCGACAAATTGTGCATGTTAGATAATTTAGTTTTAGTTAGAATAATTTAGACACCAAGCACAAAACTTTATAATTTGAGTTCGATCAAATTAAAGTTAGGAAGAATTTAACCAATTGTTAGATAGTAATCCTCGTGTGAACGATATCTGACTCATTGGTCCACTATATTACTTTTCAAAGTTGAAAAAAGCATCTTGTACAGAAGACTTTTCCAAATTGGGTTACAGATGCACAAGTGTCAAGATTTTGTTGGATGATTTAAAATTGTTTTTTTGCCAACATTCAATAACAACACGCCACCAGTGAATCTATAAACCTATTTGGCAAATGATTCTGTACGTGCAGTGATTAGGCCAAAAGAATAATGAGGTAGTTGTAGCACAGTTTTTGGGTATCGATTCCACATGGAGATAGTTAAAAATACTTAAAGGATCTCTAAGATGAATACTCTTTTGAATGTGTGAAAAATATTTATTTGTTTGAATGAAAATAAAATCAAGGTTTGAAAGATTGAAACGTTAGAATTCCCTCAACTGGATTGGGACATTCAACATCGATTCATTCTTATAACTCAATTAGAGATGTTTAACCTAGTTTCTCTAATCGGGAGAAATGTCATTAAAACTAGTTTATAATTCAATTGTAATTATAAATGTTAACCTCCTGCCACAACATTCATACTTTTGTTTACTAGAATAAGATTAAAAAACAACCACATATTTAGGCATAAAGCAGTAAAAATAGATAAATTAGATTGAGACTTAAACAAATATTTTAATCAGTCAATAGAGAAAGCGTGATTGAATCTATAAAGAGTTTAATAAAAGTTTAGCCAATCTCAAAATACTTTTATGAAAAGAAGATCTAAACCATATAATTGTTTAAAATGAAAATATAAATATATGAATAAAATAATGTTGAAATCACCGAATCCAATTGAGTTCCTTTCTAACTTCATCAAGATATTTAGTTCTCCATAGAATTGTTGGTCATCTCCTCTTGTTTTTCTTCCTTGATTGCTCTCCAAAAAGTGTCATTTAGGGTTGTATTTTTCATCCCTCTACGTCCCCAAAATATTTGAATTGAATGGACCAGAAAAGAGTCCAAAAAGCTGAAAATTCCTTTACTCCACGACCGGAGCTACTATGCCCAGTGCCGACCAATTTTTTTTTTTTTTTTTTGTAATTTAGAGATCCATTCTTCATTTAAAAATCTGAAGTTAAACACATGAATTGGATTAGAAATTTTCTTAAAGTAAATAGAACAACACTTCAAGAACATGAATTAATTCCTATGATTTCTATTCACTTTTTGGCATTTTAGCATAGCAATTTGATGTTTAAAGTACACTTTCGTGCACTTATCACACCCTCATCTTGCTTATTGCTAGTCCCTAGCAATTCTATGCAAAACAAGACAATCAATGAATGGTCCACAATACAATTTAAATAGTCAACCACAATTCATGCCTTTCGAACTCAACACTACAAGAAGTTAATAGTGTCATCAATATCAAGCTATCAAAAGCACTTACAGAATTTGTGAGTGTGTGTTAAGCCATAGCCATGTTATCGCCAATCATAACACATGTAACATCATCAAGTGTGTCTCAAGCTAAAGGTTCAACTCCATAACTCACGGGTATTAAAGTGTTTAGTTCAAGGGTTCTCTCCATGGAGCTGACAAAAGATGTACGCTCAAAAACTCGGAGGTTTAAACACTTATGAATAAGCAACAAGTAAACATTGGTCTTATGATAGGAACACTACTAAATGAGAATTCATCCATTTTTCCACAATCCTACTTGGGATCAAATGGGATCAAAACAGTCAATGCAAAATGTTGTAATGAAGCGTAGGTTGGGCTATATGAAAAGAAGGGCATAAGGATTCAAATACTTCCAAGTACATAGCTAGGTATCTCATCAAGCATTTCAATAGACCACATCCTTTAGTCAATGGATTCTTTAATATTTCAATCCTCAAAATCAATCATCTTTCTTTTTTCTGCTTTCTCTCTTTTTCTTCTTCTTCTTCTACTTTTTATTTATTTATTTTTTTGTTTCTGCCTTTTTCTCTTCTTCTACTTTTTCTTTTTTTTTTCTTCTGCTTTTTAGGCCGCTTTACTTGAACACTTGCCAACTTTTGTCCTTTTCTTTGTTTCTATTCTTCACAAATAAACATTTAATATAATACACACTAGGAAGTAAAAAGGTGGGAAAATACGTGTATAGGCTATACTCCAATATGGAGGGGTATGGATAACATAGGTGCATGAAGAAAAGGCTATATATGTGTATTGGCTCAAAGTGGCTACTAGGGGTTGTAATGATTAAAAAAGGCTCATTTGAAAGGCTCAATTGTCAATTCTAAATTGACCTTCATCATTTCCTAAGTACGATCCACCATCTTACCACAAATCGTATAGTATTATTCTCAAAAAAACGTTTCCAATTCAAAAAATCAATGAACACTTATTACCATTTTTAGTATGTGATAGCTCTCAATCCTCACCAATTCTCTCACATGAAAATTTTAGCAAGAGACTCCTCTAGCTATATGTGTAAAACTATCATCATACTACAAGGCTTTTGTACATGAAAAGAATTCAGTAAGTGTTTTGACATCTAGATCCTAATGAACAAAATTAACTTCAAGTGACATATTCTGTCATTCAAGAACATAAACATGCAGCAAATCAGAGACTTAATTTTTTTTTTTTGTACCAATCAGCAAAATCAAAGCCAAAATTCCATAATGACTATGCGATTCACAACAAAATCTAGATTAACTCTCCCCCAACAAAATCTAACATTGTCCTCAATGTCTAAACATATCTTCCAAAGGGAAAAAGAAGGGTATCACCTGAATACTGAAGTGAATCAACATGGATTCTGAAAGATGGTTAACTTGAGAAGTGCTCAATTTAAAAATAAAGAAAGAAATGAAAATAAACCTAAAAAACTAATATACTGTAAAGAAAAGTGGAAGACATACCTGTGTGATGTCAAGGTCTGCAAGAGAAATTTCTTCCATTGCAGGCACATGTTGTCCATAAACTATCATGAGATGCTGTCCCTTCACTTTTAATACTTTGCCATCGTTAGGATCCTCAATTTCAACTGTCCCATTTTCAAAAACTCGTTTCACCACAAATGGGTCAATCCACCTAGATCGAAGTTTTCCTAGGTGCTTGTGAAGTCTAGAATCGTACAAGTACACTTTCTGATTTAGTTCAAATATCTTCCTGAGAATGTTTTTATCATGAAATACTTTCATTTTTAACTTGTAGATTTTAGAATTCTCATATACATCATTTCTTAACTCCTCCAACTCAGTCACCTAAAATTTCCTAAGCTTACCTCCCTCTTCTAGATCAATGTTCAAATGTTTGATGGCCCAATAGACTCGGTGCTCAAGCTCTACAGGTAAATGGCAAGGCTTTCCAAAAATAAGTCTATAAGGTGACATGTCTAAGGAAGTCTAAAAAGTTGTACGGTAAGCCCAAAGTGCATCATTTAGTCTTAAAAACCAATCCTACGATTGGGGTTCACCATTTTCCTCAAAATTTGTTAAATTTTCTTATTAGCCAATTCTACTTGTCCACTAATTTGGGGGTGATAAGCAGTAGAAATTTTCTGAACAACCCCAGACTTTTTCATTAGTGCTTCAAATGAACGGTTGCAAAAGTGCGAGCCTTTATCACTAATAATAGCTCGTGGTGTGCCAAACCTAGACAAGACATTTTCTTTAAGAAATTTAACAACCATTTTATTATCATGGCCTTACAAGCAAGCTGTTGCCTCTACCCATTTAGACACATAGTATACCGCCACGATAATATATAAGTAACCAAAAGAAGGTGGAAAGAAAAGTCGATTCCCCCAACAATCAAATATTTCTATCACTAAAATGGAGTTCAAAGGCATCATATTACGTCGGGACAAAGCACCAAGCTTATGACACCTCCCACAAGATCTACGATAGGCATTAATTTAAATAAAGTGGGTCAGTAAAATCTCATTGCAGAATTTTTGCAGCAGTATTTTTCATGGAAAAATGGCCTCCACATGCTTGGGCATAACAAAAATTGATTATGTTGGGTATCTCCTCATGAGGGGCACAACGTCTCAACACCTGATCAGGGTAATATTTAAGTAGTCATGGATCATCCCGATAAAACTTACGTTCCTCAACCATGAACTTTCTTTTATCTTGTGCACTCCACTCTCCAAGAATTTCACCGCGGCCAAGTAATTTACAATGTCAGCAAACCATGGTAGATATGAAATAGAAAATAAATGCTCATTTGGAAAGTTATCTGTAATTGGTAAGGAGTTCGTGTTGTCCTCAAAAGTTGGCCTTAACAAATGGTTTGCTACCACATTCTCCATTTTTTTTTATCTTTGATGGTGATGTCAAATTCCTACAAAAGTAAAATCCACCGTATTAAATGTGCCTTATCATCCTTCTTTGTAAGAAGGTACTTAAGGACTGAATGATCTGTGAAAATTGTAATATGAGAACCAATCAAATAAGAACGAAATTTATCAAGAGAAAAGACTACAGTCAGTATCTCTTTCTCAGTAGTAGAGTAATTCATTTGAGCACTGTTTAGAGACCTACTAGCGTAGTAAATGACAATCTTCCCTTCGTTGTCCAAGGACAGCACCTACCACATAATCACTTATAGTACACATAATCTCAAATGGCAATGTCCAATTAGGTGGCTGCATTGTGCTGAAGTTAGCTTAGCAATAAACGTTTCAAATGCCTCTTGGCAAGCCGGCATCCATTCGAAAGTGACATCTTTGGTTAAGAGGTTACATAATGGTCTAGATATAGATGAAAAATTATGTATGAACCTCATGTAGAAGCCCACATGGCCAAGAAAGGAATTTATCTTTTACTATCTTAGGTGTAGGCAAGTTAGAGATTAGTTCAATCTTAGATTTATCAACCTCTATCCATTTAGAAGAAATTACATGTCCTACGACAATGCCTAAAACTCTCTCCAAATTCAATAAGCATACATCAAAAGAAGTCCCAAAATCAGTCAGGTTATCCATGATCTTCTAAGGCTATTTCGAGTTGATAATAACCAAAATAGCCATGCAAGAAATAGTAAAAGGGATGGCCAGCCACATGCTCTAAAATTTGGTTCGAAAAGGGAAGAGGAAAATGGTCCTTGTGAGTGGCAGCATGTAGTTATCCTATAATCAATGCACATACGTCATCCAGTCACTGTCTTTGTGGGAACCAACTCACGTACTTAATTCTTTACCACTATGACACTTGACTTTTTAAAGACTACTTGTGTATGACTAACCCATTTACTATCTGCAATTGGGTAAATGATACCCGCATCTAACAATTTTAATACCTAATTTTTCACCACTTCTTTCATTGTGGTGTTTAACCTATGCTGTAGGTCTCTTTTAGAGCTTGTTCCCTCCTGTAGGTGAATCCTGTGTAAGCAATTAAAGGAATAATACACTTAATGTCAACTATAGTTCAACCTAATGCAGATTTATGCTAATTCAAAATATTTAAAAGCTACTCACCTTGCAATGCATTCAATTCTGAAGATATAATTACACAAAAAGTATCACCTGGTCCAAGAAACATATGTTTCAATCCTAGAGGCAGCGATTTCAAGTCTAGTTTTGGACTCTCAATGTTTGATGGTTGTTGTCCTCCATTTCTTTCTGGCAATTTTTCAAACTTGGGTTGCCATGGTGATATTCTGTAATCCTGAAATTTTGCAAAAATAGCACAAACATTAGCATATTCCTCATTATCACAACTTGCAGGGATTTTAGAATTTAAGAGAAAAGAGTTCAAGGGGTCAAAATCAGTAGTTGCAAATGCTTCCTCCCGAGTGAATGCATCAATTATGTATCTTTGATATCACTCATCATCCTCCCTAGCTGCTTAGTGATGTGAAAAATGTTAACTTCTAAAGTCATGTTCCCAAAAGATAACTTCATTAGACCATTCTTGCAATTTATAAGAGCATTAGTTGTGGTAAAAAAGGGTCTACCAAAAATGATAGGAATTTTAGAATGAACATTCACATCAACCTTTAAGTCTAGAACTGAAAAATCAACAAGTTAGTAAAATTTATCAATTTGTACAAAAACATCCTCAACTACTCCTCTTGGTCTTATAGAGGACCGATCAACCAATTGTTAAACAACAGATATAGTTTTTATCTCACCTAAGCCTAACAATAAGTAAATAGCAGAATGCATGAGGTTAACACTAGCCCCAAAATCAAGAAGGGCTTGTGCAAACTCATGGCTCCCAATGATGCAAGAAATGGTAGGACAACTAGAGTCTTTATATTTTGGTGGGATCCTTTGCTCAATCACAGTACTCATTTGCTCAGTCAAAAAAGTAGTTTTCTTGACATGGCATTTCCTCTTCACAATACTTAAGTCTTTGAGGACTTTAGCATATGTAGGAACTTGGGCAATCACATGCATGAGATGTAGATTAATTTTTACTTGCTTGAGGTGTTCTAGAATCTTATTATGTTGATTAGTAGCTTTCGAAGTAGGCTTAAGAGCTTGAGGAAAGGGCGCTTTAGCTAGGTTTTCCACTACCTCTTCACTAGGATTGCTCTCTTTAGAATTACTAGAGTCATTTTCATTTTCCTTAGACTTGGGGATTGGTTCTATAACCTTCCCAGTTCAAGTGGTGTTGCATTCACGTCGTTAAGTTTGTTTTCTTCTAAACCTGAGGTTTGAGCCATATATTGTCCTTAGGATTTGGTTGAGCCCGAGCTGAAAATTTTCTACTTTTCATTACAACTAAGGCATTTGTTAATTTAGTCATATGATTTTTCATCTCTTTGTTTACCTCAACACCTTGAGTAATCATAGTCTCGAACTTCTGATTGGTCTTACATTGTGCCTCTATAAATTCATGTAAAGTATCCTCTAAAGAGTTCCTAGAAGATGTGGGAGGATATGAAGGTATAGTGTAAGCTCTAGATGGCTGTTGCTGGTTTTTAGATTTCAGCTGAAATTTGGATGATTCTGCCACCCTTGATTATAGGTATCAGAAAAGGGAACATAGGGCTTCTTGTACATACCTAAAACATTAAAATGTTCATCATAAACCCTCACTCATCTCAGCTAGAGTGGTACACTCTTGTGCTGGATAATCAATTCCACCACACACAACAATGTCCAAGGGACTCAACATAAGCAACAATATGTGTGGGCTTTGAGTCCTTAGCACATTGGGTTTCAAAATTTCTAGTAAGGGCTTCTACCTTGGATCTGAGGCTATCCATCTTCCTAAGATGATAAATACCTGTGCTAGAAGAGTTTCCTACAGATCATGACCTATTAGTGCTATCAGAAACGCTAGGTCTAGTCCAAGTTTTCAACAAGGTCATCTAAGTATTCTATGGCCTCATCTGGGTCTTTTTGCAAAAGCTCAATATTACACATCATCTCAACAAATTGACGCTCCCTTGGTGTCAGTCCTTCATAAAAATAACTCACAATACGCCAACTCTCATGACCATGGTGGGGGAAAAGGGCTTGTAATTCTTTGTATCTTTCCCATGTTATAAGGTCTCACTATCGTTTAGAGCAAATGAAGAAATTTACTTCTTCAAGGCACTAGTCTTATGATGGAAAAAGTATTTGCTGAAAAAAGCTTGAGTCATTTCACCTCTTGTTCCAATTAAACGTGGTCTCAAGGATTACAACCAACGTTTTGCTCTTTCTTTAAGTAAAAATGGAAAAATTTTAAGTCTGACTGTATCCATTGTACCATGTTGACAGTAGAAGGTTGCAATCACCTCCTCAAACTCTCTAATATGCACATCTGGGTTTCACTTTCAAGTCCGTGAAAAGTGGGAAGAAGCTGAATCATTCCCAGTTTAAGGTCTATACGTGGTATATTAGGTGGAAAAATAATGCATGATGATATAGATATGCGTATAGGATAAAGATAATCCTGAGTAATATAGGGCGGATCTTCGTGCTCACTTTCACTAGTGTTGTGTGATGTGGAGTCAGTGTCAATAGATGCAGTATCGAAAATAGGGTTAGAGAGATTCAAACACTGTGTTCTATCAACAAATTTTTCTTGCTCGTCTCGATACCTGCTCATAAAACACAAAAACAAACTAATGTGAGAATAAAGAATAACAATAAATCAACTAAAGAATAATAAAGGAACGAAGTCACCATTTTACAATTAAATCCCTTAGTTTCTTGTACTGTCTCTCCAGCAATGGTGCCAAAAAATTGATTACACTTAAAGAATAACGCGATAGTTGTAGCACAGTTTTGACCTATCAATTTCATAGGGAGATAGTTAAAAAAATACTTAAACGATCCGAAAGATGAATGTTCTTTTAAATGTGTAAAAAGAATTTATTTGTTTTAATAAAAAAGTCAAGATTTGAGAGTGTGAAGCATCAGAATTTCCTCAATTGGATTGGACATTCAACATCGATTCATTCTTATAACTCAATTAGAGATTTTTAACCTAGTTTCTCTAATCGGAAGAAATGTCATTAAAACCATTTTATAATTCAATTGTAATTCTAAAGGTTAACCCTCTTGCCACAACATTCAGACTTTTGTTTACTAGAATAAGATTCAAAAATAACCACATACTTTAGGCATAAAGTAGTAATGAATTACACCAGTAAAAATACATAAATGAGATTAAGGCTTAAATGAATATTTTAATCATTCAATAGAGAAAGCGTGATTGAATCTATGAAGAATTTAATACAAGTTTAGTCAATCTCAAAATACTTTTATGAAAAGAAGATCTAAACCATAGAATTGTTTAAAATGAAAT
Organism: Fraxinus platypoda; assembly: GCA_903798405.1. NCBI lineage: Eukaryota > Viridiplantae > Streptophyta > Magnoliopsida > Lamiales > Oleaceae > Fraxinus > Fraxinus platypoda. Next base: position 12,611 of record CAIGRT010132658.1, read on the forward strand.
TCTAAATATATGAATCAAATAATGTTGAAATCACCGAATCCAATTGAGTTCATTCCAAGCTTCACAAAGATATTTAGTTCTACATGGAATTGTTGGTCATCTCCTTCTGTTTTTTTTTCCTTAATTGCTCTCCAAAAAGTATCCTTTAGGCTTGTCTTTTGTGTCCCTTTTAAGTCCCCAGAAGATTTATATTTGAATGGGCTAGAAAAAGTCCAAAAAGCTGAAATTCCTTTACTCAGCGATCGGTAATGCGATGCCAATTTTTTTTTTATTATTATTTAGAGATCCGTTCTTCATTGGGATAACCTGAAATTAAACACAAAAATTGGATTAGAAATTTTCTTAAAGTAAATCGAACAACACTTCAAGAACATGAATTAATTCCTATGATTTGTATTCATTTTTTGGCATTTTAGCATAGTAATTTGGTGTTTAAAGTACACTTTCGTGCACTTATCATGTAGCAGGGTTGTTCAAAGCTTCCACCCAGCGTTGACTATCCATCATGTAATTTTAAACAACATTTCATGAATTACGGATTTTTGTCGCCACCCGTTGTGTTATCTGGATTTCTATGAATCCAATATAGAAGATCAGACTGGCTTCATGGTTGGGTCGCTGATTTCTATTAGATAATATTTTCAAAAGAATAATTTTAATTTATTTATGATGTAAATTTGAATCGAAAAATACGACATTAACTAAAATTTAAAGATTTATTAAGTAAAGAATCAAATCAAGAAAAAATTGTGGTTTAAGCATGCGAAAATTAAGGCATTTTCTTATGAGCTCCCACCAGCTCTTAAGAATGGCTCTTGCACCAGTAACCATTGGAGTTTGTTGGCGTGGACATAAATATGTTGAATCTAAAACTTTCATCTTTATTACCAAGATCTTCATGTCAAAGCACCAAGATAATTATAAGTACGGAATATACCTTGATCCACTATTTTGAATATTGAAGATCAAATGCTAGTTCTTGATTTGTTCCGGGGTTCTTGATCTTTCTCTTTAATATGATTTCTCTTATTATTCTTGTGTTGATGGGATATTACAAAGAATGAGAAATCACATATGAATTAAAGACCATAATCCTATATATATATAAAAAAAAAATTCATATATATTTCTGCCCATCATGAAATACAACACAAAGAAATCTGGTCTCTACAGATAATTAGACACATACTATATTTAGATATCCGAAGCCTAGTAACTTTAATTCTTTATTAAATCACCTAAATTTGGGCTTAACCTTAAGATAACTTTTAATACATAATTAATTATTTATGTAAGCTCACACGACAAACTGATTTTTCCAACAATCACCCACTTGGACCATATATGTTATCTTATAATGTGCATAACCTTATGGGTTCAAAACATTTGCTATCATAACCAAAAGCATTTGTGAACAATCTCGTCCATTAATTATGTCAATATAGGATCAAAGCAGTTTTCGTTACAAGTATCATAACTAAACTCATCAATGATCATGTAAATCAACACAATCAAATTACATAAATCAAGTATGGATGTGTAGTATGTAAATTACATGTAATGTGATCCAAACATGTCTTTCCAACTGGTCTTACCTTATTCTTTAATGAGATCAAACCAAAAAATACTTTAATCAGAATAAAAATAACTGAAAAATTTACTAAATACCTTATTTCTAAAATAACCCGAATACCCATAAACAAAATATGTGTATATCATCAAAACATACAGCACCCATATGAGCAGTATGCTCATGAAAGACTTGGATGGTAGCCCTTTAATAAATAGATCTGCTATCATGGAGTTTGTCCCAATATGTCTATAGTTACCTGACCACTCTGAACTTTTTCCTTAACAACTAGGAAATTGATATCTATAAACTTATATTTTGTCAAACTCTTATTGTTGTTTGAATATAATACTATTGATTTATTGTCACAAAATAGCTTAAGTAGTTTTTCAATTCCATCCAACATGTGCAGCCCATTGATAATTTTGCAACCATATTTCCCGATTGGATGCCTCATAGCATGCTATAAACTTTGTTGCCATGATTGAAAACGCCATGAGTGTCTACTTAGCACTCTTTCAGGATATAGCTCCTCCAACCAGCATGGAGACTAGCCCGATGTGAATCTCCGATTGTCTTGGCATCTAGCAAAATCAGAATCATAATATTTAATGAGCTTTAATTGGTCTAATTTCCTATACCGCATAACACTCTTGACTGCTTTCCAATGATCCGTCCCAAGGTTATTTAAATATCTATCTAGCATTCGAACAATAAATGCTATATCAGAACGTGTGCAAACTTGAGCATACATTAAACTCCCAATTGCTGAAACATTGGGAATTTTTTGCATTTCCTTTTCTTCAAGGTCATTTTTAGGGCATTGATTGAGACCGAACTTGTCTCCATTAACAACAAGAATATTATCTGGTTGCAATCCTGCATCATAAATCTCTTAAATACCTTATCGATATAACTCTTTTGTGATAATTCAAAAAATACCACAAGAACGGTCCTGGTATATATGTATTCCTATTCCTAATACAAAAGAGGCGTCACCAAGATCCTTCATTTCAAAATTCTTTGATAGAAATCTCTTACTTTCGTGCAATAAGCCTACGTCATTGCAGGCAAGCAATATGGCATCGACATAAAACACCAAAAAAAATATGATTATTCCCACTGAACTTGTGATATACACAATTATCAACTGCATTCATCTCAAAACTAAACTAGATAATTATTTGATGAAATTTGTGATGTCATTGACAAGAAGCCGACTTAAGGCTATAAATGGATTTCTTTAATTTGAAAACCAACTTATCTGGGTCTCCTGACACAAAGTATTTTATTTACACCATATAGACCGTCTCATCAATTTCATCATTGAGAAACATCATATTTACATCCATATGAGGTATTTCAAGATTAAATTGTACCATAAATGCTATAATAGTCTTGAAAGAGTCTTTCGTTGAGACCGAAGAAAAAGTCTCTTTGTAAATAATACATTCCCTTTAAGTAAACCATTTGCAACAAGACGAACCTTATATCTTTCCATATCATCCTTCAAATCCCTTTTGGTTTTATATATCCATTTACAATCAATGGGCTTTATACCTTTAGGTAATGGGACGAGTTCCCAAATGTCATTGTCTTTCATAGACCTTATCTCTTCATTCATGGTATCAATTCACTTTTGAGAATCATTCATTTGTATGGCCTAATGAAAGTTGATTGGATCTTCTTCCATCAATCCAATGACATCTTTATGTTCTTGAAGAAATACTATAAAGTCATTCAGAATTGTGTGACTCCTTTCTCTAGTGGATCTCCTTAATGGAATTTGTTCTTGAGGTAGTTGAGTTTGTTCTTCTGGAACGATCTCTTGATTGTTTATAAGGAGTTTTGGAATATTTTCTTCATCCAGAATTGCTTCTTGATCATGATCTGGAGCAATAATATGTCACTGGTCCTGATCATTATCAATGCAACAGAAGGGATAGTTACATATTCCTCATTAAAGATAAAATTCCTAATTGTATCTCCCCCGCAAACTCTACAACTTCAAAGAGCTGAACATTTCTCGTTTTGAAAATTGACCTTGTAGTGGGATTATAAAATTTGTAACCCCTTGACCTCTTTGAGTATCTAATGAAATAGCAACTGACAGTTTTGGAGTCCAGCTTTTTTTTCTTAGGCGTATAGGGTCTTATCTCAGCTGGACAACCCCAAATGTGTAAGTACTTCAAACTAGGCTTCGTGCCTATGCAAAGCCCATAAAAGGGTTTTGACAGTTACTTGGAACTCTATTGAGAATATAGACTGTGGTCCTTAATATTTTCCCCTCAAGAGATTCTGGTAAGGTGAAATGACTAATCGTACTTCTTACCATGTCCTAACGTGTTCTATTTCGTCTCTCAGCAACACACGGTCATGCTAGGGGATCTTAGCATGATGTGTAGTAGGATGACTCCACATTTCTTTAGAAATTTAGCAAAAGGTCGTGGACATTATTTTCCTAATCCATCATATTTGCCATAGTATTCACCACCACGATCAAATCTGACGTATTTTATTCTTTTGGTGAGTTGATTTTCAACTCAGCCGTGTAAGCCTTAAAAATGTCCAGTGATTATGAGATAAGGTAGACATAATGAGAAAAATCATATATGAACGTAATAAATGATTGTAATATTCGAAGAAGCTGAAGGGAATGACCCACAAATATCCGTATGTATTAGTTATAAGATGTCCGAAATTCTATTGGCACCTAATCTCCTTATATTTGTATGTTTTCCCTTAATGCAATTAACACTAATATTAAAGTTTGAAAAATCAAGGGGATCAAGAATCTCTTCTAATAGAAGCTTTTCGTTTCTCTTTGAAGACATATGACATAATCACTTATGTCATAATGAAGTGAAATTCTCATTGGTTAGTTTATGTTTAATACCACATGAATTCACGTACAAGGCTTCATTATAAGAGGCAATCAAATTAAGCAAATATAAACTATCATACACTGATAAAGAACTTGTATACACAACATTTGAATTTAGAAAAAAAGATTAAATTTATTATTTTTCAAAGGAACAAGAATAATGGAATTTGTCCAATACAAAAATAGAAACTAAAATCCATCTAAATGCCACAAAAGTCTCTTTCAAATCCAAATAAAAATCAGTCTTTGATAATAATCTAAAAGTCCACATAACCTCAACTTCAGTTGATTTGTTGTCGCCCACATAGATGAATCTTTTAGTATCATTTGACTTTCAATTGTTCAGGTAACTTGGATAGACATACTTATATGAGTAATGGCATCAAAATCAATCCATAAAGTATATCTAGGTACTGAAACTAAATTAACTTAAGAATAAACTAAAGTGAGAAATGTACATTT
>CAIGRT010132660.1:0-22908 GCA_903798405.1 Fraxinus platypoda
ATGGAAGCATAAAATTCGTAATTTTGGGGGGGGGGAGAAAGAGAACGTGTTTTTCAATTTTTGATTTTTGAAAATAATTTTTCTAAATGACAAAAAGAACACATTTTTAACAATCTCAAAATGGACATTCAAAACACAAACCCAAAATGAATTCAAAACTCAAAACAAAAAATTAAAACACAAAGAGAACAGCCTCTAAAGTTTTTTACATTTTGAAACACATTACATGTTAGCTCTATGCGTAGATGCAATAAAAAAAAAAAAAGATGATGATTTTTTAAGAAATTATAAAATTAGTTTTCGATTTCAGTATACTGGGAAATAAAATAAAACAACAAGAAGAAAATTTAAGAAATAAATTCCGTCAATTTTATGCATTAGTTTTATTAGAGTGTAAAATTGAAAAGTATGGAAGCATAAAATTCGTAATTTTCCTCATATTTCCTAAAACAATATTGATGGAATTCAATTTCATTTTTCACATGAAGTTTTTAACAGAATTCTTAAAACTTTAATTCGTTATTGAAATGAGATATAATTATTTTATCATTAATTTCAAAATGAAGTTGTTTAGGTCAATGATGATTTAAAATATGCACTTCATTTTATAATATAATTCTTGGGATTTGTGAAGATGTGAAGTGAAATACTAATACTAATTTTAATTAGTATTTTATAGGGGTAATTAGCACGTAACGTCACTATTTTTTACCATTATTGTGAAAAAAGTTCATATTTTTCATTTTTTTTGACATTTTTATTAATAATTACACATTTAATTGTGCAAAACATCATTTTCATCCAATTTCTCAATAAAAATCTATAAAATAATTAATATACCCTCATATTTGAATAAAACAAAAAGGGAAGAAAAATAAATAACTTACTGCAATCATAGTCCCAATTTTTTTTAACAAAGTTCAAACAAGTCCCAAACAAATTATTAAAAAAGTTTTTTCCAATTTGTAATTGATTGATCTCAAGAATCAAAAGTTTAATCTCAATATTTGGATATGTTCTTGAATCTTGCAATGATATTATGAGGATGCAATATAATGATCAACCACCACAAAAAAACGTAATGTGCATTGAGTATTTATAATATGGGGTATTTTGGTAGTATATGATAGATAAAACTCTTGAAAAATGCAAACTAAGGTTTCTTTGAAGAACATTGTCACTCGAACTCTAGGCTAACGACAAGTGTATCACTCGAGCGAGAGTCAGGCGACGATGATTCTATTTTTTCTGTTCAAGCATTAGCTATGCGAGAAGTTAGCGTAAATCCGAGACTATTTCTCCTTATTCCGTTCTCGAACTCAAAAACTCATAATTTATCTATATAACCCCCAAAATACTTATTGACTTTTACAACTCTTTTATAATAATCATTTTCTTTTATAATATTTATTTTGTCTAAAGAATTGCCAATACAACATAATTTCTAATACAAGGTGTACATGAGCTTTGTGAATTTGTATTACGGATTACCGGTAAGCAGGTGGTGGACACCTAGAGTGGAATTGCAGTGGGTTTTGCCCATCAATCATGTTACATGTACATTATCCTTCACACAATCTTTTATACCTCTCTCACATGGAGAGGGGTCACACACACAATAAAATATCCACGCACACTATTCATGTGAGAGAGGTATATGTACACCTAGTGTACAAACAGCATAATCCTTTGCCCATAGAGCCCACCTATAGGAGGATGAGGAAAATGAAGAGGAGAAGGAAGAAGAAGGGGAAAATTTTGGTAATGGTGGACTGGTGGTGGTAGAGGAGGGGGAGAAGGAGAAATAAAGAGATTTTTTTTTTCTAATTTTTAATTATTTGTTTGGAACTCGTTTGAACTTTTTTTAAAAAAATTGGGACTTTTTAATTTTCTTTTCTTTTTTAGTATTATTTAAAGATGAAGGTATATTCGTTATTTTACAATTTTTTATTGAGAAATTGGATGAAAATTATGTTTTGCTCAATTAAATGGGTTAGGAAGGGGTAAAAATGCAAAAAAAAAAAATGGAAAGTATGGATCATTTTCACAATAATAATGAAAGATATCGCGTTATGTGCTAATTACCTTTTTTATATTGTAAATATATTATTTGTGAGAAGGATACGTTAAAACATGGTTTGTTCTAATTTTCATTTTGATCTTTACTAAGTTGCACATATAATTAAGAACCCGCAATATTTAACCCATCAGAAGCTAGAGTGGTTTGTTTTGTACTTGGCCCAAGCTCATTAGGTTTGTTGACAATTTCAACTTAAGGAAATTACAACTAGCCCTACATTTTAACTTATCATTTCAAAAATCAAATTCTAACATTATTTTTTCAAAAATCAGGTATACTCTCTCCACCCCACCCCCTTAACCTTGATTCATTTTCTATCCAAACAAAAGGTCATAGAACTTTTCACCTTCCTCATTCTCTGGTCACAAAATTTTGCACTCCCGTGCACAGTGGTTATGAGCATTGTGCACAGCGACACTCATCACTACTACATGCAAAGCAGGGCCGCTGCGCAACAACGATGGAAGTACACAACGATGGACGAAAGCACGGCGTAGGGAATGTGGCCCAAGACATATCAACTCCATGTAAGGAGTGCAAATAAGTTAACTTCTAGAGGGCTATGCCTTTGTTTGTGAATCAATAGAGTTGATCTCAGGGTGGATCTCATCAATAGGCTTGGTGATGAACGTCGCTTCATCGTTTGTTAGATTCAGGTGGAGACCTTTGAATAGATTGTCCAAGGAATAGTGAAAAAGGGAGTCCATTAATGAAGGACCTGCCATTAATGAATCAAAATCCAAGCTATTTCAATAACTTTCAATCTCGAATTTGCTATTTCTACAGTAATTACGATTCCGATTAATAGCTATCGGAGAAGAAGTGGTTGTTTGTAGTTTGCAAATGGTGGTTGTTGATGATAGTGGTGCAACGGTGGTGGTGAGGTGGTGTGGCGTTTGATTGATGTCGATGGTGGTTTGAGTGGGGTGGGGTGGATGAAGAGTTTTTGCGACCAATTATTTAGGTGATTGTGATCAATAAAATTGTTAATTTGTGACCTAAAAATGTGTAATTGTAACTTAATTTGTATCTTTGTGACTGTGACCATAATTGTGTATTATTTTGACATTTGACCTGTTATTGTGGCATTGATATGTTAGTAGGTGGTCACATCCAATTTTTAAAATTTTTTCACAAGTTTCTTATATTTGTGATCACCTGATTTTTATATTTTTTTAACAAGTTTCTTATATTTGAAAGTGTTGAAATTTTTGTAACGATGCTTCCCTTTTAACTATCACTGGAGATCCATTAACCACTTCAAGCTGAACATTAGTGGGCTGAGTTTTAATATCAGTAAGCCCAGGAGATGCCCCATTATTTGCCTCATTAACCGGGGACTTCTGGGCTCCGGCCCAAAAAAGGTGACAGATTTATTTCTTGAAGATGCATTTTCCAAGAAATTAGGGTTTCAGGGACTAGGATTTTCTGCGCATCCTCCCCAATTTTACTTTGGTTCATTGGGTGGAAGGGAATGAGAGAAATTAAATAAATAAATAAGATAAGAGAAAATATACAACCAACCTACGACTGTTTATCAAATTTATAAAAAAAAGGGTTGGATCAATTCTCCCAACTTGAATTTTTGAACCGAGGATTTTCAAGAAATAGGGGATCTTTTGAATTGATTGGCAAAAAAAGGATTCACTCACAAACATATTTCCATACTGCTCAAAGAACTCATTGCATATATAGTTGAGATTCCTCTCTCCATTCCTTCAAAGGTTGAGGCTTAAAATATTTGAGATCCCTCTCTCTAATCGATCAAACATTAGCTGAATAAGAACACAGAAAACATTTGAAATAGGTGGTTTAGAAATTCAATGAGAACATATTGAAACAGGTTTTTATTTTTGAACTTTCGATGATATTACAAAGAGGAGGAAGTCTCCCTTTATGGGGGAGAAATAGTCCATTTAACACAAGGAGTTTGATACTTGACTTGTTTAAAAGTACGAAATCTAGGGGCTGTTTGGGCCTGCTTTTTGAAGCAAAAAAATTGATTTCATAACCATTACGTGTAAAATCAGGCCGTTTTTTTTTACCAGCCATCTCATTGGTGGGGTCTACCTTGGCAACTCAACAGTCAATTTCAATTTTAAGCTGATGAAGAATCAGCACCAAACACGTCTCTACTTTTTTACAAAGTTATTACTCGATACATCAATAATTTAACATGCTGTGTATGAGGTGCACAAGACCTAATCTTCAAAAAAAAAAATCCGACACAATCGTACAATAATACAAACTCATACAACAATAATAAAAAGGGACACCGTAGAAGAAATCTTCTCTATTAGAAAACGACATATTATTATAAAGTGCGAATTTAGGGACAAAACAACGTATCAAAATGCTAAGAGCTTGTTTGGAAGGGATTTTAATCCAATTAAAATTGAAAATATAGCCGTTATTAAATCTCACTCGTCTAATAAAAGTCAACGACGACTATATTTTCAATTTTAATCAGATTTTAATCCCTCCCATACAAGCTCGAAGTGTATATTCATGATAAGTTTATGCTCAACCACCCTTCATCTATACTAAAAACCCATCAATACTCCTACGTGCATATTTACCATGCAATATTATGCCTTACTGATTTTCTCGCGCATCTTCATTGATAAAATTTTGAATGAGTAATGCTATTCATCCTCATTGGGGATGAAAACACAGTTTACATGACGTTAATGTGGCATTAAATGATAGATGAAATTAAATGCTTTCATTTAACCTATCATTTAAAACCACATAAACTATGTTTTCATCCCCACTGGGAATGAATAACATTACTCATTTTGAATATATCTTGAGAATAATTAGTATTTAGTCGATCAATCCAAACATAGTCATTTAATTTCACCTTTCATTTAACCTATCATTTAAAATCACATAAACTGTGTTTTCATCCCCACTGGGGATAAATAACATTACTCATTTTGAATATATCTTGAGAATAATTAGTATTTAGTCGATCAATCCAAACATGACCTTTTCTATTTTTTACGTTTTTAAATAAGAAACTATTTCCATACCCAAAAGCAACATCATTTTTACGTTTGTTACAACACTAAACAAAATCAAATTATACTGATTTAAGGATTAGTACAGATATTTGACAAAATTGTCACTCATTCTACATCGTTTTGTTAAATTGAACCCATTAAACATGCATTGCTTATTGTTTTTCATTCACACACATTCTTAGGAGCAGAATGCTAACTTTATAAGCCTTTAAACGCCCAAAATTTGAACCAAGTCCAAATCAAAAAATTAGATAGAGCCAATATTATCAACTGTACTAAAGTTGGAAATTTCCAGTCGAATTAGAATTCCAGTAATCACAGAATTGGAAGAAGAAACTCAAATAATCAGGAATCAAATGTTCAATCTTGATGACATTTTTCAAAATCCGATTCTTGAAATTAATGCTTAAATTGAAGATGTTGATATGAATTAGCAGATAATTAGCTTAATCACATGAACAAAAGGCAATGCTTACTTAAAATCTGCTAATTTACAACCCCACATAAGAACAAGATAATGCCAAACAACTGTCTAAATCAATGCCCTACCCTCAGGACATATAACAAAAAAAGAGGGCTTCAAACAAAATTATATCATAATAATAATTAAATTAACTATTAATCAAATCCGCAGGAACTTATGCGCGTTCACCACGGATACGTCTAGCAAGCTGAATGTCCTTGGGCATGATAGTAACCCTCTTGGCATGAATTGCGCACAAATTGGTGTCCTCGAAGAGACCCACAAGGTACGCCTCGGCAGCCTCCTGAAGTGCGAGCACTGCGTGGCTCTGGAACCTCAAATCAGTCTTGAAATCCTGGGCGATTTCACGAACAAGACGCTGGAACGGAAGCTTGCGGATCAGAAGCTCTGTACTCTTCTGGTACTTGCGGATTTCACTGTTCGAATTAAAAATATAATCAGAATAAAATATACAAAAAAAGTGTGTCGTCAAAATATACAGATTCGATTAATAAATTGGGGATTAGGGTTTTTACCGAAGAGCAACGGTTCCAGGACGGTAACGGTGAGGCTTCTTGACTCCACCGGTTGTTGGGGCTGACTTCCTTGCAGCCTTTAATTCAGAAAAATAAATAATAAACGAAAATCAGTAAGGCCGGATGTCATGATCTATTAGACACCTTTACTAAACCCTAAATTCTTCTTCGTGTCAATTGATATTCAATTACAAAAATCAAAATGACATCTACCGATTTTCCAGAGAAGGCAAAAATTTACAGACCTTGGTGGCAAGTTGCTTCCTTGGAGCCTTTCCGCCGGTGGATTTACGAGCGGTTTGCTTGGTACGGGCCATCGCTTCTTGATTCAATAAATCAAATTAACTGAAAATATTGAAAACATTCAGATCAACGCCAGATCTCAGAACAAATTAATAAAAAGAAATGAAATTAAAAAGAGGAAGAAAGAAACATAAGGAAAGAGGAGATTACCAGCAGAGAAATTTTGAAAATTCTTTTGCAAGTTCAATAGAATGAATAGTGAGAAATATATATATATTGGGTGTGCTAGGTTTATGTCGGTTTTTGAACTTGGACTTTTAGAGTTCTGAACCCCAACGGCTTTTAAGAGAGAGAAAATTTTTTAAGCAAAGGTCTGAATCCGTGTTGTTACTTTTCATTGGTTGGATGAGGATAGGACGATTAGCAGTCGTTGATTTTGTTTCTCTCGGATCATGAACGAGTTTGTGTTTCTTTTGTTTCTGTAATTCTTAAAATTTTGTTTTGAACTGACTCGCCCGAGTCTGTTTAACGAGTCACGTACTTATGTAAGGGGGCGAACTTGTAATTCCCGTTTTGCCCTTTTGTTTCAGATGCATGTTGGTTTGTTAATGTTCCACATTTTTAGCGGCTGAAAGCTTATGATTGTGTGCATCTATGTCACGGCTCGAACTCCAAATTCAGCTTCTCCTTCACCGTAATTCTCTGCAACATATATATCAGCTGAAGCCAGCTACTGAATTACCAGTTTAACGAAAGAAAAATAGAAATTGGGAAGGGAAAAATAATGAAAAAAATTGAGAAGAAATTAGAGATAAGATGAATTGAAGAATCAATCCACTAATAACAGAAATTACATAACAATTCATGCGATTTTGCACAGAGTATATGGATATATATACACTCCAGCAGAGCAGAAAACGTGTTTTTGGCTAACATAAATTGAAGAAAATGTTTTCAATTATTACACTTTAATCAAGGGCAGAACGACGTCGTTTCTTCATAGGAAAACGACGCCGTTCCAAATTTCAAATGTTAGCTAATTCGGTTCCATTTCCTTCTTCTTTCCTTCCCTCTGGTTTGCTGAGCTTCTCCTTCATTTGTTTCTTTTGCATTTCATTCCCCAAGTGCTTCCTCCATAACAATATTTCCCCTCACCTTGATCTTGTTCCCAAGATCTACATATAGGAAACTGAAATTTAATCCATTCTGAGTCCTCCCAAGTTGCACTTTCTGGTGAAGAATCTGACCAATATATAAGCCACTAAACTACTAGTTGATTCTTGCGCTGCACCATTCGAGTTTGTAAAATAGAAAGAGGTCGATGATTTGGATGTGAAGAATGGTTTCCTTCTGGTAATTGCAATACTGGTATAATGTTATCTCCAAGATGTTTCTTCAACAAGGACACATGGAAAACTTGGTGAATCTTTGATCCCTCAGGTAAGGCCAACTGGTAAGCCACTCCTCCAATTCACTTAACAATCTAATACGGGCCAAAGTATTCAACACCTAGTTTATGATGAGGTCTGCGTTCTACTGACTGTTAGGTATGGGGATGTGACTTAAGGAAACCCAATCCCCTTCCTCGAAGGTTCGTTCTATTCGATTCCTATCAGTATAGTGTTTCTTCCGAGCCCTTGCCTGTGATAGATTCTCTTTTTGTAGTTGGTCCAGTTTATACCTTTCCTAAAGAAATTTGTCTATTGCAGCTACATTAGACTGTTGATAGGGCCCTAGTGCCAATTGGGGAGGTTTCATTCCATATAAAGCTTCAAATGAGGTCATTCATATAGTAGTATGATAGGTGGTGTTGTACCCCATTCAGCAAAAGCCAAGCACTTTCCCCACTGTTTAGGGTACTGGTAAACCGTGCACCTGAGGTACATTTCCAAGCATTAGTTGACCCATTCAATTTGCCCATCTGTTTGAGGGTGGTAGGCAGAGCTGAAATGAAGCTTAGTTCCTACCAAATGAAAGAGTTTCAGCCAGAATTTGCTGGTGAAGATCTTGTCTCTATCAAAGATTATACTTAGAGGCATCCCGTGTAAAATGGTGTAAAATGGTGTGCCATAACTATAAAATGCCCATATTTTTCAAATCTATCTACCACTACCAAAATGGTGTTTCTTTCTCCGGAATTGAGTAATCCATCAATGAAATCCATGTTGATGTGGCTCCATGAGTGCAAGGGTTGAGGCAAGGGTTGCAGTAGACCTGGGTAAGGAACATGTTTTCCCTTGCATCTCTAACACACTTCACATTGCAGCACCACCCGTCTGATCTCCTGGTTCATTCTTGGCCAATTAACCAGCCGTTTTGCTCTATAAAGGCTACTATGAATACCCGAATGGCCTCCTTCTGGTGAACCATGTAGGTTCTGAATTAGTTTAGATCGAATGTCCCCTCCAGCTCGAATATATATTTTTCCTTTATGCTTTAACAACCCATTTTCATAAGTGAAGTCAAGATTAGATTTTAGACTTATTAACGGTGAATGGATCTTCTCTTTTGCTTCTTTATCCCCCTTCTAGCTTCCAATAACTTCTTCAATCCAGGCAGGTGTGACTATTAATATACCTGAACATTCAAGACTCTCATCATGCCTCATTGAGAGTGCATCTGCCACAACATTATCCACTTCCCTTTTATAAACAATTTCATAGCTGAGGCCAGGAGTTTGGTGAGCTACTTCTGTTGGAGCGGAGTCGTGATCCTTTGTTCATAGGTACTTGAGGGCTTGGTGGTCAGTCTTTACCACAAAGTGGTGGCCCTCTAGATATTGTCTCCACTTACATACTGCAGTTACTAAGGCTAATAATTCCATCTCATAGATAGATAGTCCCATGTTTCTGACTCTAAATGCCTTACTCAAGTAAGCCAAAGGTCTTCTACCTTGCATTAACACAACTCCTATGCCACCTTGACAAGCATCCGTTTTTATTATGAAAGGTTGGCTGAAATTAAGGAGAGCCAACACTGGGGTGGAACTCATTGCTTCTTTCAACAAAACAAAAGTTGAATCTACCGCTTCTGACCGATGGAAGTTGTCTTTCTTAAGCAAGTCAGTGAGAGGTTTGGCTATGATTCCATAGCCTCTGACGAACTTCATGTAGTAACCAGTAAGACCTAGAAACCCCCTTAACTGCTTGATGTTCATTGGTTGAAGCCACTGCCTCATTACTTCAACTTTGATAGGGTCTGCTGCCATCCCATGCTGATTGATTATATGCCCAAAATACTCCACATGTTTTTGGCCAAAGTTGTACTTAGATCTCTTAGCATATAATTGGTGCTTCTGTAAAATTTCTAGTACTGATCTGAGATGGTAACAATGGGAAGCTAGGTCTTGACTATAAACCAGAATATCATAAAAAAAGCCAGTACATAATCCTTTAGCTGATCCTTAAATACCTCATCCATAAGGCTCTGAAAAGTGGCAGGTGCATTGGTGTGGCCAAAAGGCATCACCTTAAATTCATATAGGCCTCAGTGGGTTTTGAAAGCGGCCTTATGGGTGTCAGCTTCTGTAATCCTGAGATCAATCTTAGAATAGAATTTGGATCCATTAAGCTCATCCAAAAGTTTTATCAATTATAGGTGTGGGAAACTTATCTTTGATAGTAAGGTTGTTTAACTGTCTGTAGTCTACGCAAAATCGCCATGACCCATCTTTCTTCTTGACTAAGAGAACTAGAGATGCAAAGGGGCTATTGATGTGCTTGATTATGCCACTATCCAGTATTTCTTAAACTAGCTTCTCAATTTCAGATTTCTGGATGAAGGGGCATCTATAGGTCTTATCTTGAAAGGTTGAGTACCATCTTTCAGAGGTATGTGGTGATCATGGGTTTGAAGAGGTGGCAACCCTATTGATTCTTCAAATACTACAGGAAACTGATCAACAACTTCAGTGATTTGGCCTATGATCTCCTCTCTTCCTTCTCAGTGATGTAATACAATTGTCCAACAACTCCATATTGTTGTACTTTGAATAAATTTCGTACATCTTCCACCTCTATCATAATCATCTGAGATTCTGCATTCTCACATCTTAGTATTATTTCCTCATGTTCATGTTTGAACTGACCAAATCCTTATTTGAAATTAAATATGATAGGTCCAAATTGACTCATTCAGTTAACACGTAGCACCATATCACTACCTCCTAACTTCAAGGTTCCCATCTTATATTGGAACTCCCAGTTGTGCACCTTCCAAATTAGTGGTTGAACCAAAGCCTTACTCTCCAGCTTTTCACCATTAGCCACTGTCACTATCACTGTCATGGTTTTAGTCTCCTCTATAGGGCAGTTCAGCTCCTTAGAAGCCTATGAAGCTATGAAGCTATGAGTACTTCCACTATCTATTAAAATAGATATCCTCATCCCCTTAATAGTTTTAGGAATTCTAATAGTTTGTGCCTTGGATTCCCAACCAAAGCGCTGATAGATATCTCCATAACTTCCTATTCATCTGATTCAGGTTCCCTTTCTTCTTTAATTTCACCTTCATCCTCTTCATCCACCAATATGAAATTCAATGCTCTATTCTTACACACATGCCCTACAGTATACTTCTCATCACATTTGTAACACAGCCCCAAGTTTCTCTTGGTTTGAAAATCAATAGGTGTGATAGTTTCATAACTATTTGGTGGTTTATTGGTTTTTGGCCATAGGTCTTTGGGTTTGATATCTTCAGGTGGTTTTGGGGGTACAGCAGAAGTGATGAGCCTAGAGTGTACCATCTAGAGAAGTGTCTCAGTGCCATCTCACAGGGATCACAAAGTCTCACCAGCTATTACAATTCGTTCAAATCCATCTGGGAAGAATACATTAGCTATAGATCTTTACCAAAGTGCAGTTGTGGAATATTGTCGACTTGTACTTGTGAAATATTGAAAACCATATCAGATACTTAACAGGCAGATGCAGATATGAAATTCCTTATAGGATTAAATGAACCATATTCTACACTACGAAGTCAGTTGTTTCTTACTTCACCACTGCCATCACTAGCTAAAGTTTACGCCCTTATGCTCCAAGAGGGGAGTCAAAGGGACCTGCAGAACTCTTCAACAATAGAATCAGCAGCTATGATGACAAGGCAGCCATACAGTAAACCTCATCCTTGGAAGGACAAAAAGAAAGGAAAATGCATCCACCGTGGCTACTTCAACAACAATGTGGATAAGTGCTTTCATCTGATATGTTTTCCACCTGGATGGAAAGGATCAAAGGGGTCAAAGATTTCAGTAAACAGCCCTAATGCACACGCTGTAACTGGTGATCAGTCCACAGAGGATGAAGGATCAAGTTTGTTGTTTAATCAAGACCTCTATAAGTAATTCACGGCGTTCGCTAAAACCCAGCAGATGCTTCCTCAATCAGCTAATTCAACAAACCAAACAGTAGCCACCACCAATACAGATATATCACTTTGCAATTCAATTTTTCCCAAAGCCAAAACCGCTACCTAGATTATCGATACTGGGGCACAGACCACATGGTTTGTTCACCCACATTCCAATCATCAGTTGATTTCACCACAACTACAAAGGTTAACTTACCTAATGGATCATATGTTCCAGTTACTCTCATTGGAAAAGTGAAAGTTTTTGAAAATCTTGTTCTTGAAAATGTGCTATGTGTATCCTCTTTTTCTTTTAACCTTTTATCAGTATCTAAACTAACCAAAGCTTCCAATATTATTGTATGCTTCTCTGCATCTCACTGTTTTATACAGGATCAAGCCAGCAAGAGGATGACTGGTTTTGCTAGAGAAAAGGATGGACTATATCATCTTCTTCATGTCCAAAAGAAACCTTCATATTCACCTGCTACCTTTACTTCCAGAATACATGTTGCTGCTAATGCCAATTACAACCTTTGGCATTATAGACTAGGACACATTTCCAGTGTTAAGATGTCTAAGATTCCCAATGTTTCATCACATATGTCTTGTAAGAATTCAAATATTTGTGAAGTTTGCCAATTAGCAAAACAGAGGAAATTACCATTTCCAATTAGTGTTTCGGTTTCAAATAAATTTTTTGATTTAGTACGTTATGATATTTGGGACCCATTTCATGTTCCTTCCCTTGATGGTTACAAATTCTTTCTCACCATAGTCGATGATTATTCCAAATGCACGTGGGTTTACATGATGCAATCAAAGGCTGAAACTCGTAACCTTGTAAAGAAATTCCATCAAATGGTCATCACACAATTCAACACCATAATTAAAGTATTTCGAACAAATAATGGGGCTGAATTCCTCATAACTAATTTCTATAATACACATGCCATTTTGCATCAGAAAAGTTGTGTTGAAACCCCTCAGCAAAATGGAATTGTGGAGAGAAAACATCAGTTCATTCTACAAGTTGCCAGGGCACTTCTCTTTCAATCAAATGTGCCCCTTACCTTTTGGAGTGATTGGATTCTCCCTGCAGTTCACATCATCAATAGAATCATTTCCCCATCTCTTGATAATAAAAGTCCATATGAAATGGTTTTCCAAAAACCACCAAACTATCATCATCTTCGAACATTTAGGTGTCTGTGTTTTGCCAGCACGCTCACCAGCCACAAAAATAAATTCACCCCTCGTGCATCAAGATGCATCTTTATTGGATATTCACTTGGTTCTAAAGGATATAAAGTATATGATCTTCAGAATCACATATCCTTGATTAGTCGAAATGTTGTTATACATTAATTCGCATTTCCTTATATGAGTTATTCACCTCACTCTTCAACTGATCCTCGAATCTTTCCAATTCCTGAACCTTTTTTGGACATCCCTTGCCATCCCATCTCACACATATATCAATCTCCAGACACAAATATTGAAGATCATTTATCAAATAATAACATATCCTCTCCTAGGCCAACAGGAGAAAGCGGTTTGCCTCATTCTCCCGTCACTTCTGCAGGATCTCTTCCATCTATTCCACAACTAATAACCCGAAAGTCTAGCCGCCAAAAACACCTACCCTCATACCTCAATGATTATCAATATGATCTACCCATCTCTTCAACTGCATTCCGGTCATCCAACAAGCTGGCTAGATTAACTGCACCTGGTAAGCCATGTTCTATCTCTAATTTCTTATCCTATGATAGACTTAACCTCAAGTATAGAGCATTTACTACCTCTGTCACATCCGCATATGAACCAAAATTTTATAAACAAGCTATCAAATTCCCACATTGGCAAGCTGCAATGGAAAGCGAAATTCAGGCTCTTAAAACAAACAACACTTGGACCCTCACTCCTCTGACATCTGGTAAGCACAAAATTGGGTGTAAGTGGGGTTTATAAAGTCAAATTCAAAGTTGATGGATCAATGGACAGGTATAAAGCGCGTCTGGTTGCAAAAGGTTACACCCAGCAAAAAGGTTTGGACTTCTTTGATACTTTTTCTCTTGTGGCAAAATTAACCTCCATAGCTGTTAATAATTGGTTCCTTCACCAATTAGACGTCAACAATGCATTTCTTCACGGTGATCTCCATGAAGAAGTGTACATGGATCTACCTCAGGGTTATCCCAGCAGTGATCCCTCACTTGTGTGCAAGCTAAACAACAGTTTGTATGGCCTAAAACAGGCTTCCCGCCAGTGGTTTGCAAAACTGACTTCCAGTCTCATTTCATATGGCTTCCAGCAAGAAAATTCTGATGCATCTTTGTTTTTGAAGTCTACTAAAGGTTCCTTTCTTGTTTTATTGGTGTACGTTGACGATATCCTCCAAGCAATGATCTTCGTGAAATACAGATCATCAAGAAATTTCTGGATGATCAATTTACTATTAAAGACTTAGGGGAATTAAAATACATTCTTGGCTTGGAGGTAGCTAGATCCCATCAAGGCATCAGTGTTTGTCAACAAATACGCCTTAGATATCCTTGATAATTGTGGGTTTTCAGGCTGCAAACCAGTAGGATTTCCTATGGAATCTTCCCTTAAACTCATAACAACTGATGAAGATCTCTTACCTGACCCTTCGAGTTATAGACGACTTATTGGCAGACTCATTTACCTAACAATTACCTGACTTATCCTACGCTGTTCAAGTTCTTAACCAGTTCATGTCCAAACCAGCCACGTCTCATCTCAATGCTACACACAGGGTCCTCAGATACATTAAAGCTACATCAGGACAGGGATTGGTCTTCTCATCAAAGTCTACTTTCCATCTGAAGGCATACAGTGATAGTGATTGGGCTGGATGCCTTGACACGAGGCGAAGCATCACTGGTTTTGCTATTTTTCTTAGGGATTCCCTTATCTCTTGGAAGTCGAAGAAACAATCCACGGTGAGTAGGTCTTCAGCTGAAGCTGAATATAGAGCTTTAGCATCAACCACTTGTGAAATCCAATAGCTGCTTTATCTCCTACATGACCTGGCGATTGATCAGTCTCACCCTGCCCTTCTATATACAGATAGTAAGTCTGCTCTTTATATTGCCACTAATCCAGTCTTGCATGAGAAGACTAAATACATCCAAATCGAGTGTCATCTTGTTAGGGAAAAAGTGCATTCAAGTCTAATCAAAATTGTGTATGCCCCTTCTCCTCACCAAGTTGCAGATGTTTTCACTAAGCCTTTGGGTTTCATCCCGTTCTATTCCAATATCTCCAAGATGGGCATTTTGAATATCCATGCCCCTCTTGAGGAGGGCTCTTACGACACAAATCACTCACAAGCAGTTGGAACAGCTGGAAGTCGAACAACCAGCAAGCACCAGCAGAAATCAGCTGACGGCTTACCTGATAGCTAGCTGGAAGAATAAATCAATTAGTTAAACTCATAGTTAGTTTGATAGTTGGGAATAATTCATTTCTGTTAGTGAGTTTGTTAGTTGGAACTAATTGTCTATAAATACACTGATGTAATTCATAATTATTCAAGTGGAAATAATAGAAAGTTTCATCTTCCTCTTCTTCATTTCATCGATTGATGCAACAATGGTTGCAAATTACATTAAGTTCATTTTATGATTTCTATAGTATTCTCTGGTTGATTATGGATGTTACTGCATTTGGAAAATTAATAATATAGTCCAAATTGCACACAATGGCTCAATTGCTAGTCTTGCCTTCTTGCCTTTCCATACTTGATTTATTTGTGTCGTATAAGTTATAGCTTTCAGCTATGTATATCATGGGCTGTGCTGGATTTATAGATAGAAGCAAATATGCATTCAGGCTATTTGTCACCTGCTGAGGTGAATTGAAGACTATAGTATGGAGAATGGTGACTCAATTGGCTAGCAACCTTTTGTACCTTATGTGTGTGTTGAATTATTGCCTAAGGGTTTCTTTTCAGAAATTTGTATAGTCCGTGTCCTAATGGTTAAGCTCCTTGAGCCATGTCCATTTGAATAGTTGCATCGATTTGAAATGGACTAGTCTCTGATAACATAAAATTTCTGTAGCTCTGGTGCATGACCAGTTGCCGAAGCAAAATTGCTATGACTCAAATTAGATGTCAAGTGCTACTGGCTAGGCTTATCTTTTGAATTGTTTATGTTGAGGATTTCATATTCTTCATTATTATGTATATGTTTTCTAGGGTAAGCAATTTCCTTCCATAAATATCACAATGAAATGCTCTGTGATTTTTCTTATAATGAATATAATGAAACCTTATCTCTCTCTAGTTTGATTATAACTGCACATGTAATATTTGGGTTGCTGCAATCTCCATTTGCTTAAATCAACTTCGATGCATCATTGTTCCTTCTCAAAATGCTTGCAGTTCACTGAACTGGTATGTCACATAAGTGGTGTGATCCTTGACTGACACATTTACTTCTTGTTGACAGCTTAAGTACGGCCTGGTTATATTTTTCAATGTTATAATGTGGGGATGTTATGTTAATAGCATGAAGGCTATTTCATCCTTACAAGCTACAGTGGCAAACTTTGCTACCAACTTCCTCTCTTCTGGACTGGCTGGATTCTTCCTCGTTGAGGAGGCACTGCCTGCCAAGGTGATTTATTGATTAATTTTAAGAACCTTTTCCTAGGTTGCATGTTATACATGCTTGAAAAATTGACAAACACCCTTTGTTGCCAATTCTTCTTTAAACTGAGATGCATCTGACACTGCTAACTTTTCTGAACTAGAAATACTCTTTTCTACTATGTATCTTGTAGCCATGGGACTAATAATGCCAAGAAATTGAATTGATAATTTGTACTAACCTTTGCTCTTGAAACAAAGCCCAAGTTCAAAGAAGTAGAGAAAACGATGTGATTTAGAACTA
Organism: Fraxinus platypoda; assembly: GCA_903798405.1. Taxonomy (NCBI): domain Eukaryota; kingdom Viridiplantae; phylum Streptophyta; class Magnoliopsida; order Lamiales; family Oleaceae; genus Fraxinus; species Fraxinus platypoda. The sequence goes on from CAIGRT010132660.1 coordinate 16,626, forward strand.
CACAAGTTTCTGTGGTGGCCACCATGACAAAATGGTTGGGATGTAGTCTTTAATTTGTTTTGTTGGTGTAGAATTTATGACAATAAGGTAGGATATCATCTGTAGTTTTTTTCAGGTCTAGTTCTTTTTAGTATAATTGAAGTATTTTCTACAACATTTACCTGATTCTTGACTCTCCATGATACCCCTTCTTGTTTTCCTCTTGAAGATCTATTCACCTTTTAGGCATTCCCAAGAAGACAGATGGTTTTTTTTTTTGAAAGATACAGTGGATTGGTATCAGTGGAGTATTATGAATCAGATTACAAGATTATATTCCATGTCTGTTGTTTGAGTGCCTAATATATATTTATGAATCCTTTGATCAAGTGAAAACTAACACTTACCACTGCCTTTGTATGATATACCCTTTGGATTTGTCTTCTTTTAGACAAAAAGGGAATAGATAATCTGTGATATTTTTCCAGGTGAAACTTTGTTCAAATTAAACACGTTTCGTGCCCCGCTTAAATTAAGAAACCAATTTTAAATTACTTCAGGAAAATTGATAGAAAATCATGTGCTTACTGAGTTTTTATCCAATGAGCAATTTTATCAGTTACTTTTCTGACTATAAGATTGTTTTTACAGTGGTTCGTAGGTGCTGTGCTTATCGTAATTGGTGTAATTATTCTAAGCAAGTCTAGTATGGAGAAGAAATCACATGCGAGTTAGATGTTGCTTGGCAGTTCTACATTTATTTGCACCTCCAGTTGTGGTTGATTGGTCATTATGTTTCCATAGAATGTAGTCCATCAAAATTCTATCAAGATGGAGTCAACTCTGCATACTTGATCGGCACAAAAGATTTCAGTTGGTAAGAGTACTCACTTGAATGGATTTGTCTTTGTACATTGCACAAAATTTTGTAGAACAGATGAAGATCATGTCTGATATTGAGACGCTCTGATCCTTCTTTTCAGATGCTTTTATCTACAAATGAAAGACCACTTGTTAAATGTGAAGACTGATGATTATTCACTATTTTTTCAGTTGAAACAAGATTTGATCAAAAACTTCCTATGTTTGTTTATCACCAAATACGATTCAGAAATATGAAATTTAAGGCTGTTTCGTGGTTGCCGAACAGACTAGCGAAAAAGTATTCATATAGTCAACTTAAAACTTTTTGGAATCAACCTTACTTTTCAGCTTAAAAGTTAAAACCAATTCTATGCATATTATACAAAAGAAAAGGGAATCCAACAATAAGAGGTATCAGCTATAAATGAAAAATAAAAAAATTATGCAAAGATTCTTATCAAGTATTTCTTATCATTTCAACTATTTAAAGTAGTTATTCAGTGTTTGTCAACTATGTTTGACATGGTAAATCATGTAAATTAGATTGAAATTACCTAAAAATAAAATTACATAACAAAGATTATTACATCAAATAGAAATAAATTCATAATTAGCTTTCGTTTTTTAAAATTCATTTTTAATCACATATTTATTAAAATTTACAATTTTATTTTAATTATACGTTTTATTAACTTCTATTAAATTACTAAAAGTTGATTTTTAGCTAAATTAAATATGGGTTAAATGTACTTCCAAGTTATTTTTTCAAAACGTAAAGGGTAAATATATTGCCACTACAAATTTTATTTATTACATCACATTATAATTATACTTCAAATAAATTATATTTTTAACAAGTACACCACATTAATTTTACAATTATAGTCTTAATTAAATTAAAATTTAAAATATTGTGGTGTTCATCCCTTCTCAATTTTACCTTTCTTCCATTCTCCCTCCCAACTACATTTGCATTTAAACCTTGCCCATGGAAAACAAATCTTTTCCATCCACCACCGGTCCACCACCCATTAGGCCCAAAGTCCCCATTAGTTCTGCATAGAAAAAGTCACAAACTTCTCTCATCCTACTAGTAAATGTCCATTTTTAATTCCACCAAAGATTATGCTACTAGATCTTGCTACACTTACATAATTTTTTTTACCTACTACTCACAATAGGAAGGTGGGGGCCACGGGTCGGCAATATTTAATACATGTGGGGGGCCGCCTCTTATGTGAGAGGGGGGGAACCATTCGGTAACCCCCCTCTGGCACTTCAGACTTTTTCTATGCTACTTGTACGTACAAATTGTACATGATGGATTACACAAAATGATGTTGATGAAAATGATTGGATGAAAAAGTTAACTGTATTTTAAATTGGCAAATGATAGAATGACACGTGAAATTATGTAACTCATTATGTAAAGTTTGATGTACATATAGCAAGACCTTCTACCAAATGATACCAACCTCACCCACTATAAGCACCCCTCCACCACCCTCACCCCATCCATACCTACATTGAGTAAATTTTATTAATTACTTACAATTGTCAAGTTTTACATACATCACAAAATCAATAAAAAAAAAAACAATCCACCATAATTACCACCAAAAAAAAGAAAAAACAAGTGTAGTGAGGAAAAAGAAAAGCATGTCCACGGTGGAGAAAAAAGTTCCAGAAAAAAAGATAAATTTCACGTTTGTTGTGGAAACAAAATAAAAAATTAGTTTTAAAAAATATTTAAAAGAATGTCTATTTATATAATCTTACTTAGGGTTATCTAAGTAGAGAAAACATATATTTAAAATGGTGATGTAATAAACAAATTTTGTAGTGGTAAAAAAAAAAAAAAAAAAAAAAAAAAAAAAAAAAACAATCCACCATAATTACCATAAAAAAAAAAAAACGAGTGTAGCGAGGGAAAATAAAAGTATGTCCAAGATGAAGAAAAAAGTAGCAGAAAAAAAGATAAGCTTCACGTTTGTGGTGAAAACAAAATAAAAATTTAGTTTTAAAAAATATTTAAAAGAATGTCAATTTAAGGGTTATTTAAGTGGATAAAACATATATTTAAAATTGTGGTGCAGTAAACAAATTTTGTAGTGGAGGTATGGAAAATTTAATTTGGAAATTATATGAGATTACTGCACTGAAATAAGAAGAAAAGAGGAAAAAGTAAAAAAAAAAAGAAAGATCACCATCGAACTGAGGTGAAAAAGACGAGTTACAGCCTTACAGGATGGTGGTCCAACATCACAGCACGAATCCAAAAGTTTTGATTAGACAGCTGAATACAAGAGTTTCACCTTCACTCTCTCACCCCCCGTCAATCTATAATAATTAATTCAGATGAAACCAAAATACTCCCTGTTGCTGGTATATAAATGTTTCAAAAGAACCTTAAAAGGGGAAAAAAGAATAAGTGTGTGTGTTTGTACATTCTTGAGTGCTTCTTTCAATATCCATTCTTGTGTCACAGATATTTTGTTTCATTTCATCCCTCATTTAGTTTAGAGTTAAGTTTATGGGTTCGACTCCTTTTCATCACTCTCTACAGTTGTTGCCCAGTAGTTCTTTATTTCTCATTCAACTCCTCTTTAAATGCAATTCATGATCATTAGTATTCTATTTTCTGTTCATTTTATATGTAATCAATGCAATCTTTTCTTTTTCTTTTGTTATAAAAAGGAAATGTTTCTACAGGTTTTTTTGTGGTGGTCTAGACTCTGGATATTTTAGTGTTGAAGTTTGGTATGGTTGATTTACTGTAAGCTTGTTTTGATTGAATTGGGGATTTTGGCACTGTGGGTTTCATTTAACTCTGCTAAACTGTTGGTGAAGTGGAATTTCTTGTTTAATTTCAGCTCATTCTTGTTTTTGAAATTTCGTTTCATGCTTATGTGATTAGTTGCTTTGGAATTTCTGATGAGCAGTCTTTTACTGAGATTGAAATTGAGTTTGTTTGAGGATGTTGAATTTTTGCGCAGACTTGAAATTTTGCTGTATACAACTGCTACAATTGTTTCTCAATTGATTCTTGATGTTAATAAATGAGAAAGATATTATTTACAATCCTTCTTTTTAGTTACGAAGCTTGTTTTGAATGAAGTTGAGGGCTCACTTAAGGTTTATGACTCATAAATGGAAATCTCTATGATACCTGTGTTACATTTTTCCCCAAAAAATAAAGCCGTAGTCTTTAAAGTTTAAACACTAATGATGCGTTTGATGGAGAGGATTGAAGGAAGAAAAAGAAGTTAAAAGTTTTCAATTTTGTTCAGAATACAGTTGAGTCCTTCTTTTTCTGCATGAAAAACATGTAGTATAAGCAATAATCACCTATCTAAAATCTGGCAATGAAAGGGTTTCCATCTCAATCCTGGCAATTTGTCAACATATATCCAAGATGCTACAGAGGAAAATGTGTGTTTAAATGAAATAGAATCCAGTTGCTCCTTCTAGAGTCCTGAATAATCTGTTTGAATTTGCTTTTATAAACGTCAACTGTTAGCAGTAAATATGCAATATCTTCGATACAATTAAGGTTTCAGAAGTGATTTACATGTCTATGTCTAATCTTGATTTTCTTAGAGCAGTTCTGTCTTGTGAAATTGGGGATTTAAACTGAAATACGGAGATTTTTTGGGAAATGAGTTAGAATTTATAAATTACAAAGTAATGACCAAGAACCATTACTCTGTATTATAGTCTGCTATCTAATAGCCAGTTATGCATATGGTTTCATAAAACTGGAAGTTACCAGGTTTTTAATCGAGTCAAATTCATATTTCACTTTGTAGTTTGTTTTCTTTGGTGATTTAGCTTCATCAGAATCTTATTCCTCTAAAACAATTTACTATACACTACATTATAGTAACTGGATTTGGTGGAACTATCTCTTATTTACAATGTGCCAGGTTCGAAATTAAGGTGTAATGTATTCTCCAGCTATCTCATATCAGGAATCATCACAATGTAATACCTACCTTTAACCACCTTGAGCTTGATTCAACCTAAGGAGTGTACCCTCGTTTTTCATCCATTTGTCAACCCAGCATATGCACAAGAAGCAACACGTGGCTCTGAATTAATTTTGGGACTGCAATAATGTCTGGACTCTCCTTTCCCTACGGTCTACTAAAAATATTTGTTCTTTTATGCGATTGTGAAGCTATTCTTCTGCAGTTATTGCAACGTGTCAAATATTTCTTGTTTATATTTCAACTGACTTCTAAACGTGTGTATGAGCTAATGGCTTTATTTCTTGCATGTGCTCTCCAGTCTCCACAGTTTGCTTCAGTTAGATAATGGCTATTGTTGACTCTTAAGGCTTTCGATTATGCAGTCTTGAACCAGCAAATTTTTAGATTTTTTTGGGCAGCAGAATCCATGCTACAGAATTTTCAACAGCACGAGTTCTCATTTTCCTTTGTTGCATTTTTAACTAAAGCATGCCACATGCCAGTTTTGATGCAGTTATAGGGCTTTATCTTGTAGTGCATGCTTGGTATGAAGTATTAGATGGTAGAATTATCAAAATTTTATCTTCTTTTTTATTTTCTTTTATAATACTATAAACGTGCTAATGGTGTAAACGTTCCAAATTTCCAATAGATATCTTGGTCATGCATCAGTTTTTCTTGTAGCATTGAATATTCTTCGAAAGATGGTTGTAAATACCTGATATCCTCATGCTTGTATGATGAATTGAGTGTATTTCTTTTCATATCTTCTTTTTATTGGCAAAATATCACGGCTTTCCCTAAAATTATTATGAAATAGAAGACTACTTTGTTAAAATATGTGAATTTTTTTTTTGCATTGAAATTTGGTTACAGGCCAGGTTTTCTGTGGTGTGGACTTGCTTGACTTCTGTTTGGCATAGTTGGGAGTCGAAAGTTGATCCTCATATTTTCTGCTAGTTTCCGCTTAGGATCTTGGATGGATGATAGCAGACATCGCGAAAATGGAAGGAATAAACCACCTCAGGGTCAGGTAGCTGCAACTAATCCCTGCACATAATGGCAATAATCGAGACCTATCTTTTTAGACAACCATTTAATTTCATGTATAATATATAACATTAAAATTATGTGCTGATTAATCATGTTTAAATGCTGTATTTCAGTGGTTTATGCAGCATCAACCATCGATGAAACAGATAATGGCCATTATGGCTGAAAAGGCTGCTGCTATCCAAGAAAGAAATTTGGCCCTTTCTGGAAAAAAGGCTGCCCTAGCCGAGCGAGATGTGGCTATCCTGCAGCGAGATTCTGCAATAGTGGATCGTAATAATGCCATGATAGAACGAGACAAGGCTATTGCTACTCTTCAATAGGGATGGCAAAAAAACCCGACAAACCCGATACCCGCGGGGCCCCGCCCCGAACGGGGCGGGGACGGGGCGGGGAATTTTGCCCCGGGGCGGGTT
>CAIGRT010132671.1:0-15441 GCA_903798405.1 Fraxinus platypoda
GAAAGATGAAGTTGTTGGTTCAAAAGGGATGGTTAAGAAAGTTGAACTTGTTCAAATTATAGCTGAGGCATTATATTCGCTTGGTTTCAAGAAGACGGGGGCACATCTAGAAGAAGAGTCGGGGATACCATTGCAGTTCTCAGTCGTAAATTTGTTTATGCAGCAAATTCTTGATGGTAAATGGGATGACAGTGTGGCCACATTACATAAGATTGGTCTGATGGATGAAACTATTATTAGATTGTCATCTTTTGTAATATTAGAGCAGAAATTTTTTGCACTTCTGGATGGAGAAAAAGTCATGGATGCTTTGAAGACACTGAGGACTGAGATTGCACCTCTTTGTATAAACAAAGATAGAGTTCGAGAGCTCTCTTCCTACATTGTATCTCCATCAAAAAATGTTCTTGATATTAGTTCTGATCAAGAAGTGAGGCTTAAGTCACGTGAAAAGTTGCTTGAAGAATTGCAAATGCTTCTTCCTTCAACAATGATAATTCCTGAAAGAAGGTTGGTGCATCTTGTTGAACAGGCTCTAGATTTGCAACGGGATGCATGCAGGTTTCACAACTCTTCAGTTGGGGAGATGTCATTGTTCACCGATCATCAGTGTGGAAAGGATAAGATTCCATCTCAAACTTTACAGGTTAGGTTACATTCATCATTCTTGTATTGTAAGTGAAGAAAAGATTTATTTTATTTAGAGCACCATAATATTTGGAGTTGGGATTTCAATTGTGGTGCTTTAAACACGTGAATAGCAACTAAAATGTTGCATTTTCATTCTTTGATCTTTTTATTATTCAATATTGACCCCTTCTTGGAAATTGTATTGCAAATTCATAGTGTTTCCGAAGATTAGACTTTGTTGGTACACATGTGATTCTACCTTGTTAGTTTTGAGTAAAATAATTATTTTGAAGGGTTCGTCTTAATATGTCATGCCGGTGAAGCATGTCACAATTCAAATATGGGAATGCTTGCATTTAGGTTCTAAAATTATTAAAAGTTAGCAGCAGAAAATGGAGGAAAAATTATGCCTATGTTTTCGAACTCATTTCGGAATACCTACTTTGTACACATTCATTTTTTTTTTTTTATGCTTTACAATAATAGACAGCATTTCCAATGCTGACCATTAAAGCATTTCTTTTAAAAAAATTATATCCAGTATGCCTAATTCATTAAATGATCATTAAACTGTTATATGGAATATTGTGCAAAATTTTTGGCCAATTTATTTTATTTTATCTCTGTCACTACTGATTCCTTTAATCATTTGTAATAACTCCAGATGTTACAAGAGCACAGTGACGAAGTCTGGTTCTTGCAGTTTTCTCACAATGGCAAATACTTGGCGTCTTCATCCCGTGATTGCCTAGTGATTATATGGGAGGTAATATAGTCTTGTCCTTGCTCTTTTATATGTATTCGGTTTCCTCGGATTTATCACCTTTGATCCCTACCAAATCTGTCTTATTAGATAATTGTATTATTTGGTGATTTTTACATGTATACAATCTACAATTTACAGTCAAGATGATTATTATGTTTTTTTGTTTCCATTTTCCAACTTTTGTCTAGACATGGAGATTCTATGTTTCAAATCATGTGGTGGGGAAGAGAGAGGAAATGTTGGTATTTTATTTCATGTGCTTGGCCAATTGCAGACTTCAAATGCAATTAATTATGGTTTCAATGGTCATTAAGAGTTGATATTTTCTTCCTATTACCCACTCTTGTGGTGGACAGGGAGTCTATCTGTCATCCTCTCATCCGCTCTTATAATATTTTTCTGCGTGTTCCATTGGTGGGGCCATTTGTCAAGTTTCTTTGCTACATAATGATATTTGAAGCCGTATGCACAAAATGGGTAAATGCGTTGAGGATGAAATTAAGAAAGTTTTAGGTGAGTGAAGAGGTCATGAGTGGGTCAGATTTTAGTTGGGGGAGAGGAGTCATTGGAGAATGAAGATGGGATATGAAAGTACAATATGTTTAGCAGCACGGTTATTGGAACTTCAGAGCATCATTATTCTAACTTCTACATTTCAGCCTCATTAGTAATCAATTGTTTTTAGGGTTTTTTTTTCCTCTTTTTAATACTCAACCAAGTTATGGGCTTTTTATCTTTTTCTGAATTGTTACTTTACAAGTTTGATGGATTATGATATAGTTCTAATAAGAGGAGAAAGTAAGTTTTCTGATGCAAGTGATGCTCTGAAGAGAATGAAATGATATGAACAGTCGAAGTGCATAAATTGCAATGATACGCATGGCCTTAAAACTTGGGCTTATTTTCTACTCCTAATCTTTCATGTATTATATGCACAGCGGCATGTCTTCCTCGAAAACATATAGCAGTGAAGAAACATTTGAGACGAGTCTTTATTTTTTAAGTTTTTCTTTACACTGCTTCCTATCCTAAATATTACTTGAAAATGTGGCAGAGGAAGGAAAATAAGAAGAAAAATACCTTTCACTTCATAGGTTTTGTATGTTTACAGGGTATAAATACATGAAATTGAACAACTACTAGCATAAAGAAAAAAAGGGTCTGATATGCACCTACTTAATGCATAGTAGAACCCACCCACTAATCTTCTTCCTATTGAATATGCACGATCATTGACCAAACCGAATTCTATGAATCCCTTCCAATATGACTTGGGCGGTCTGCAATTAATTTGCAGCTCCTTTTTCTATTGTAAATATTGATAATATCAAATACCATTCTAACATGTATTAGATTGAGTATTAGTCAAAACTATAAGAATGAACAGTATTTCAATTTCTTTATTAAAAGTATTTATTTTGAGTTAGTTATTCAGTAACTGGGTTAAACTCTCAACTCCTTTGGAAACTTTATCAGATAGTGGTCCTGACTTCCAATATACTGTACCCTATAGGATCAGAGACCATCATGATGGTTCTGATGCAATGCCTAACTGTTTATGCTCCCACCATTATCATTTATTCTTGGTAGTTTATCGTTATTACTCAGTTTATTTCTTTTTATTTCTCACCTTTAAGCACCTTTCTGTTCATATTCAAGTTTTAACATCACTGGCTATTAAATCAGCTCATTTGATGGCCTTTCCTACATCTGCTTCTCTGTACCTCTAGATTAATGCTGATTCCTACTTCGGTTTTGGAAATTAAGACAATGATATCAGAGAATCAAATAACCCAGTGGATTGGGAAAACTTTAAAATCAAGCTAACTTCAAATTCTTTCCAATATTTGTCAATAATCTAGAAATATGAGTTTCGACTTGTTGGTTGTTATACTGTTGAGTGTGTTACCCAAAGGCCTTACTTTGGTTAGATTTTTGTTCTTATGTAGATATGGTCTGGACCGAGTCATGTAAAATAGACTAAGAAATGCTGTTGTCTCACTTATTTCAAGATATGTATATTGTATTTCTTCTAATGACCTTGCTTTAATCAGGTAAAATTGGATGGCCGAGTCTCCTTGATGCATAGATTATCCAGTCATCAGAAACCTGTCTCCTATATTTCATGGAGCCCTGATGATCAACAACTTCTTACTTGTGGAGTGGAGGAGGCAATGAGACGATGGGATGTTACGTCTGGTGAATGCCTCCATATTTATGAAAAAAGTGGCCTTGGTTTTATCTCCTGTGGATGGGCTCCAGATGGAAAAAGGATATTTTCTGGTGTTACTGACAAAAGCATCAGTATGTGGGATCTGGAAGGGAGAGAAGTAGAATGTTGGAAAGGGCAAAGAACTATTAGGATATCTGACTTGGGGATAACTAGGGATGGGAAACAGCTTATTACTGTCTGTAGAGAGACTACGATACTGTTATTTGAATGGGAATCACGGTCTGAGAAATTAATAGAGGAGGGTCAAAATATAGTATCATTTGCTTTATCCGAAGACAGCAAGTTTTTGCTTGTCAGCTTGTCAAACCAAGAGATCCATCTTTGGAATATAGAGGAAGCTATAAATCTAGTTGCCAAATTCAAAGGTCACAAACGTTCTCGTTTTGTTCTAAGGTCCTGCTTTGGTGGACTAGATCAATCATTTATTGCTAGCGGAAGTGAGGACTCAAAGGTGATTTCTCTTCACATGTAGTGCTTTGAAGTTTATTTTGCTCCCATGTGATTTTCCATTACCTTTTATGTTTTTTTAAACTTTCCATTTGATATGCGCATAAATAACTCTGGTAAAAAATGTTGAATCACCTCATCTAAAGTTGTTAGAGAAGGGATAAGTATTCAATTTTCATATTAAATTGGGACCTGAAATGTGCAAAATTTTGTAGATGGGTAGTGCGAGATTTTAATTTAGGACCTTTGCGGCTTTGCCTGCCCTTTTAATCAAGAAGCAAATTTTTTCTCCAATATTTTTGGGCTTCAAGAAGTGTTCATTACTTTGAGAATTCTATTATTAGACCAAGATAATGGACCAGACTCATGCTGCCACTGATTTTTACCTTTAATATAGATTCAAATTGTATGCTCTTGGTGTATTTCCAATATCCTAAATGATGTTTAGATGGCTAATTAGCTACTACTTTGGTCATAGTCATTCACATAAACAGACATGAAATGAGTAATGTAATAGACTTATGCATGTACTCCAATTTGTATATTTGGCTAAGCTTAAAAGAAATACTTGTAATTAAATAAGTTTTATATATTATTTTTATTGGTCATAGTTGAAAATAAATAAGCTAACATTTTGGGGCCGAAGTAAGAGTTACTTCCAAGTTAAGTTATTTTTTTGTTTTAATTTGAATAAAAAATTAACATATCCAAGCAGAAGTTTGGAAAACAAAAAGTTTCTAAGAAATATGTGTATCTTTTTGTAAGCTTAGCCAAACATGATCTTCCCCATGACAAAACTATACTGTCACCATTCTGACTTCAACCCACCACTATTGTCACATTCGTTACCTTCCTGGCCAGCTCTCCATCACTACCAGTCCCCTGCCTCTACTAGCCTCCACTTGAGAAAATGCATATGTTTGTTAAAGGTTACTCGCTGTATTTTGTGTACATATATCACTCATGTATATGCGACAGTGACACAAAATTCATAAAAAAAGAAGTTAAAAAAGTATTGTTTGTGAGAATATATACTTTGACAATGTTTTCTAGCTATTTCTCTTCACCCTGTTTTTCTTTGTTGGGGGACATGGTGAGTAGGTTGAGGATAGCTTAAAGGCCTTAAAATATCAAGTCCACAAAGGGATATTTAGAAAATAATGGAAAGTTGAATAGTCAATTCAATTTTAAAATATTTAAAAAGGTCCGTGTCTATTTACATTTGTAGTGTCTGTTATTGTTTTATGGCATGCATACAGTTTAGACGGAGTTTCATATATAATAATTATTGAGTTGCTGAAGTTACAAGATGAAATGTCTACAGGTAAGTTGGTCATATTATTTTTCCTTATTCCGATCTTTCGTTATAACAGGGTACCAGATAAAGGTTGAACTACAACCACAGTTGGAATCTGTATTCTGTGAAGTTATTATTTTCATGTAGCCACACATTGGAATGGCATATCCTGTCCCAGTTCTTGAAGTAATCCTGTCTATGATTCAGCTGGTCACAATCATGTTCATTTAAGCAAACTAAGTTATGACAAGATTTGAAGAAAGCCTTCCGTCCTGGTCATAATTTTCTAAGCTGTAAAAATCATGACTGCATATCAATGCCCTATAATCCTTTTAATTGGGTGCTGTCCAGAATGTTAATTGTTTAGGTACAAGAACTGGTAGGTGAATTGCCTCTTACTTGGGATAGTGTACAGGATGGAAGGGATAGACTCCTTTTGGGAAGTTTTATTTGAGTGAATATCCATAATAAGTAGGATTGTGTGGACCGTATGTGCAGGTGCCTACATCTCTGTGAGAGAAAAAATAAAGAAAACAAATATAATGAAAATTCTCATTAAATCATACATAATTTTCTACGAAAAATGCATTTAACGGTTTACTTTCCTATCCATGCTTTTCCACAAAGCATCAACCTTAGGTATCTTATTATTTATTATGTGCACAAGGTATCTCATGTATATATATTTTTTTCCTCGGGAACACTTGTTGACATCTGGTATCAACAATTCCTAGGGGCAGCCGAATACTGTATTGGTAATTGTCATCTTATTCCCTTCTCCATCCTTCCTGTTTCATAAGATTTCCACAAAGAGGCCCTTTTTCCTTGATTCCACTTGACTCTTGTCCCATATTCAGTTTTCATGGTTCAAGGTGTCTAAATGTTCAAATAGATTGATGGATTCTTGGAGGATACTTACTGGTTTCGTTTGATAAAATAGATGCAAAACTGCATATTTCTGCTCTTGGAGAGTTGCTAATGGTTTCTCCGTCTGTAGGTTTATATATGGCACCGAGTCTCAGGAGAGCTCGTTTTGACATTATCTGGACATTCTGGGGCAGTCAACTGTGTTAGTTGGAATCCCACTAATCCTCATATGCTAGCTTCGGCAAGTGATGACCGTACAATTCGCATATGGGGCTTAAATCAGGTAAGTTTGAATCACGATGATAGACACAGTAATGGCATCCACCTTTGCAATGGTGGAACTTGAAGTAGGGGACGAGAAAGCACAGTCTATCATTGTATTTATTAACAAATTGCTTTATGTAAATTCTTTTACTTCAATATTTCAGTTGACATATTACAACCAAGAATGTGAACATGCATTCACCGTAACAATAAATTGTGTACTTCGTTTCAGTCAGCTGGCATATTTTATTCTATATGAAGCTGATCAACGACCAAAAAGGCTGCTGATGATAACGATGGAAAATGGGAATGATAAATTGTGAATTGTTGATGCCTCTGTCACATGGATGCACACGTGCGTTTTCGTATAGTCCATGGGTTAAAATACACTGCTGGTAACTGAAGTTCTAAAGAAATTCCGTGTTGGTCGGTTGAACTTCATTTTGTTACAACTTGGTAATCTTTATTTCAAGTTAGTCATTCCATCTATATTCATTAGCTTGATTAACAGAAAAGGTGACGTGACGGTCTATTACATACTTTCTTGGGCAACTAGGTTGTCAACTAAATTGTCACGTCGCCTTTTCCTTTAATCAAACCAAAAATGGAATGACCAAATTATAATAGACGTGGAAGTTCAACAACCAACTTGGAACAAAATAATTTCATATTCGGCTACATTTTCCTACTTACACGTTTTTGCTTCTTGCATCAGTAGGTTGAGTTTTCATTATTGTTGCATGTTTTGGTACAAGTTTCTTCCACTTTTTTATGAATCGTAAAATCCCATCATAGATGGGAATTGTGACTCGTTTTTCTCATATGCAAAACGAGTATCAAGTAATTAACGAATTATTAGAGAGAGACGATCGTCTTCTTTTTGTCTGTGTTGTAGTCGTCTTTCAAATTGTCTGTGCCTCGTAAAAGTAAGTGAAGGAACTACACAGTTTCTTGCTCTTCAAAAGGTTAGATTGGATTGTTGTAAAAGTTCGAGATTTCAGCCGATCGCCTTAACTAACTAAACAACACGAGGACTTACTTATATGCAAAAAGAGAGTGCTCAATTATCCACATTATCTGTCTTCACAAAGTTCAAGCAACTCACTTAATCAAAGATCATATTTATAAGTAAAATTACATGAAAATATTCCACGTCCCATGTCAAGCAACACTGAATGAAGTAGCTGTGCTCTCCACAAATTTCCTTGCACCTTTGAACCATCTCTTGTCTCCAGCTTGAGCCTTGCAAATGTAAAGCTTCCCATCAGACACACTGGCTGAGATCAATTGGTGTTTGCCGCCCTCGTCTCCATCAGCCGTCCTTGTCAGCACCGACAAGAAATAGTACTGTTTTCCACCAATAACTGGGGTGTCTGTCTCCAGTATGTTTGCAGTTGCCACGGAATTGGGATCAAATCCACCCTAAAATTATAATTTCAATCAGATTCCATAAGATGATTTATATGGAAATGAAGTGTTCAAAAATGCATATATAACTGTGGTCGGTTCTTGCAATAAGGTATGTTTCTGATCCAATAGTGATTTACCTCTGAATCGGTTTTCCCGAAGTAGGATTGTTTTCCTAGGAGATAGTCCACCTGAAAATTCACATCAAAATTTTAGTTTGCTCACGCAAGTATTCATGGAATATGATAAGAGACTAGGTCATTCAGTATAATATTATAGATAGTAGACCCAAGTTTCGAGTTCGAATTCCGTCCCATGTGTATCCGACTATAAAGAGTCATGCTAGTTGTACAACCGAGTTTGACAACCACTCACATGAGGGGTCCACTTTTTTTTTTTTTTTCTTTTAAACATGCGGAACTGGACACGTGTTGTCAACCTCGGTTGTACAAATAGAATTTTCCGACTATAAATATGAATCTAACCTATATGTGGGATGCGTGTTGAAGATAACATACAGTTAAAATTTTTAGACGAGATGGTTACGAAATGATTACCTGGGTGAGGAATTTTTCAGGGGAACCAAAATCAGTGATAGATTTCTTGTCAGTAGGAGTGACCATAACAGATACATTGCTGGTGGCATCAAAATTGTCCTCGTACCTCAGAACCTGACCAGGGAACTCTCTTTCTTTGCTTGGATTCCACTTTGAGGGAATTGACAACTTGAATCCCTCTCCAGCATAAGGCAAGAAATCTGTGTTTTCCTTTGGCTTCCCAAAAATGTTAGCTGCAAGTTAATAATTCAAATTGTTCAATTAACAGACTAAATCTCAGGTCACGCCCCATAGACATGTATGGATTTGAATTATTACCAGCTTGGCCGTAGGCTGCATCGGCAGGGGAAACCTTGGAGCCTATAGCAGCAGCACCAATTAGAACAGTGAGAGCCAATCTACGAGATATAGGCAAAGCATTGGTGTCATCATCCTGTTTCTGGGCACGGCAAACTAACTGGCTAGGCTTGAGGGATGGGGCGAAACCTTGAGAAGAAGATCTGGTGCGGGTAGAGAGTACATTGGGATTCAAGAAGCATGCAGTTGTAGCCATTCTCTGCTCTTCCTTTGGCTTGTGATTGTGATTACGGTGTGTGCCTGCGAGTGATATGCAGTGGGATAGTGTTGATTGATGTGTTCCTTTGTGGGCGAAAATGGATGTTATGTACAAAATGGATATTGGGAAGATTAGATTCTAGATGAAGGATAAGGTTTTTGAGGCTTTAATTGGTGCCAAACTGTCACTTGTTTAAAATGTAATCTCCAAGTCATGAGCTTGGGTCCCATGAAATGTTCTCTTTCTTTTGGATTCAATATGATCCATTGGATAAGTGTGAATCAATTCTCGCAAGTGAAAAATTTGTTTAACGAAAAGCACTTCATTTCACCTTCGAAATTTTGTGAAGGAAGTCTCATTAGACACTATTAAAAAAGAAAAGAAGTCGAGATCTTACCATTATCCATTATTGTGTATCAAACATACCTTCGGAATTGAGAGGAACAACATGAACAGTACACTACATATATTTCAATATCTCAAATTTAAACGCCAATATAGAGATCGGTAACACCACTTATTTAAATATAAACAACTAAGCTCATATTAGTTGCAGTACATGACAAGTGTGTGGACGAAAAGAACGCTAATCTACTACTACTACTACTACTATATCATCATCTCCCACACCGATTCTGAAGGAATTTAGTCTGTTCTCGAATTCACTCTCTGCTTAGAACCAACAAATATGAACAAAAAGCAGATACCATTAGATTACACATAAGACCTTCATTAGCACAGTAATGATCAAATCGTCGGGGTTTGCTTCCCATCTTTTCTTCAAACAAAAATACATAATATAGTATTGTCCGCCCTTTGCTAACTCTTCAAAACCAGAAGCTGTTTACCAAATGCGTCAATGTTCATCCTAGATAACCGCCTTTCATAATCTTCACATCTGATATTATGATTTTTCAAATTATCCTGGAATAAAGTAAAAAAGAATGCAGCCATTCATCAATAGGCACACAACTTGAACAAAATACAGCTGATTAAGCTAAAGAATGAAATTAATTTAAGTAAATGTATGATACATATAGAAATGGCTAAACCTTTACAAAAGTGAAGAAAAGGGTACCTGAGTATAGGTTAGTGCTTCAGTGTCGGTTTAAGCATACGATAATTAATTTCAGATCAATTCCAATGAGGCTACAGAATGTATCTACTTAATACAAGACCATACCACAAATAACAAAATGGTCCTAAATCATTTATTTTTCATGTGGTTTCATAGAATCAATCAAATGTTGCAATGACGATCACACTTCCGCATAATTTGGCCACTCATAGAGAGCATTAAATATGAAAATTAAAGAAGACGAAATTGGTAAAGAGCAATTAAAGAATGAGCTTATCATAGACAAGTAGCAATTTGGAAGAAACATAAACAAGTTACAAAGAGCCAGACCCAGCTACAAAATTAATAGCACTTCCTCCATATCATCAATATCTTAAAAGACACAAACTCACCTCAAATAGCTTCAGAAAAATCTCCTCCCTGTATTACGGTCACCATGATCATTGTCGTCACCAAAGCGGCTCGACCGGGTATTGTGTCTGGAATTTGAATCACCAAATCCACTAGAACGACTTGAACCAAAATCCCCAAAACCACTTGGCCGACTTGGAACACCAAGGTTTCCAAAGCCACTGTTCCGATCTGAACCACCCAAGTCTCCAAAACCTCCTGAACGGCCAGACCCAAAATTGCCTGAGCGACCTGAACTTGATCCACCAAATCCACCACCTGATCGACCAGAACCAGGTCCACCAAAACGACCACCCCTAAAATTACCAGAGCCACCAGAACGGCCAAATCCTAAATCACCAAACCGGCCACCTCCTGTGTTTCTATTATAACCAAAACCACTGCTACCACGATCCATGTCACGGTACATGTCCATAGCTCCCTCTTCAACTACAATCCTCGGGAGCTAACATGCCAGGTTAATTATAAACAAGTCAGTTCAATATGATTAAACCACAAAATGCAAACAACGTCGAATTTATCAGCTCGGCATGTTCGTTTTCTTTGGGTGCTCAATTTTGAAGTCTCGTTCTTTTCAGTTGGAATTGATTTTAAAAACAGTATTACTACATATTTTTTAAGATTTCAAAAGGCCAACCCCAAATTTATTGGGAACAAGGCTTAGATTGTTATTTGTTGTCGTAAACTGGTTGAAGGCTTTCCTAGCTTCAAAGCATATCACAAGTTAAAAAACAAGGAAATCAGAGCAAAATTTAAACAGAATGGGCAGTGAACAATTTACCTCAACAAACCGGGATCCAACTTCACGTTCTATAGCCTTGACATCCCTGTACTGATGGGATGAATAGATGAGAATTGCAGTACCTTTTTTCCCAGCACGGCCAGTTCGTCCAGATCGATGAACAAACATCTCTGAAGAGTTTGGAAGCTCATAATGTACCACCTGAACAGCAAAACATTCAATCTGAACCCAAATACCAGAAAAACAATGGAGAAGAGAATACACTACAAAAGAAACCTCATTTGCCATCAATTAAACCCCTAAGCAAGAAAAAAAAAAATCACACCTGCACCTTATATGATTAAGAATCTCAACTGTGAAGCATCATTATCAAAAATGCATTTTATCTATGTTGACTATCAAGCACAAATCCAAAGCACTGTGTCACAAAGGCAAAAAAAACAGCATCGTGAAATTCATGAACTACCTTGAGAATAAAGAGCCATCATCCGACTTAACTTTAGGATGGATCAAAGCTGTGTCTAAATGAGCTAATACAATGAAATGTCAACACTATAATACAACAAGAAGCTAATGTGCTAATCTTTAGCCAAGTGAAGCAGTAAGGATTTCAATAGGATATTAAGAAACAGAAAACAGCTGGCACTTTATCTATTTTTTTTCCTTTATTAACCTCCACTGTGGGAAGTCATGATTTACAGGCAAAATCATGTATAAGAATGAAAATGATGAAAGAAATATTATACACACACCAGATCAACATTTGGTACGTCAAGGCCACGAGCAGCTACATCGGTAGCCACTAATATATTGAAACGCCCATCTCTGAAGCCAGACAGAGTTCTTTCCCTTTGGTTTTGTGAGATATCACCATGCAAGGCTTCACATTTAAAATTTCTTTGCATGCCATACGCCAAAACATCAGCATCACGCTTTGTTTGGGTAAAAACAATACATTTACCTCCTTTCCCGTGCTCCTGTTAATAAAGGCAGGACATGGTTGTCAGAAGAGGAAACTGACTATGGCAATAAACTAAAATTAATAGAAATGATGGAAACCAGATTGAATATACAATTGGGATGGTGAAGGAAATGGACTTTAAATTCATACAGTTATTAGAGATCCAATAATTGCTGGTTTCTCACGCATATCTGCCGCAATTGCATATATGGAAATCCCTTCAGCTAATTTCTGATCAGAATCTCCCACCTGCAGTACATATTTGACTTCAATAATTACATGCAGTAGACACTATTGAACACAGAATTCCAAACCAGGAAAAAAAAAATTCAATTAAGGACTAAAGAGCAACTCAGAGGTCTGCACTCTCACAAGATCAACAGTAACCGGATTCTTTAGGAACTTCTGCGTAAGCTTTAATATCCATTTAGGCATGGTAGCTGAAAACATCATGGTCTGATGCTTCTGAGTCATGTATCCCAAGATAGTCTCAACATCGTCAGCAAATCCCACATTAAGCATTTGATCAGCTTCATCTAGAACGGTAAACTTCACTTCTGATAAATTCAAAGAACCCCTCTTGATCAAATCAATAACTCGCCCCGGAGTACCGACAATAATATCAACGCCTCGGTCAAGAGTACTCATTTGGCGCATAATGGGCACACCCCCATAAACACACAGAGTATCTAAGCCAGGAGCAGTGTCATAGAATTCTTTGTCCACTTGACGTGCAAGTTCTCTAGTTGGTGCCAAGATTAAGGCCAAAGGATTCCTTCCTCGTCTGAATGATGGAAAATAAGCTCTCAAAAGAACTTCATAATTTTTAACATCAAATATTCAAGATAGGATGAACATAAAATAGTTATAATCAAGGAGAACTAACCCGTGCTTCTCATTGTACTGAATGATCTTATCCATGATTGGAATGCCAAAAGCTAATGTCTTTCCAGTCCCAGTTCTTGCTCGACCTATCATGTCACGCCCCTGCATTGCTGGTTCTAGAACAGCTCTCTGTACCCAGAGAGAATGTAAATTAATCCTTTATTTAAAACTCAATGAATAAGATTAAAAGAAAAGTGAATGAAGTCTTCGATCAACACATAAAATGAATATTATAAATAAAAAAGGGAAAAATCAAAAATTCATATAGCTTTCTAAGTATCAAGAATTCCTTAACCCATGACTCTTTGTTTTCGTTTTCGTTTTCATTTTTGCAGCTCGAAAAGTTATAACTCAATGCCATAATTAGACCATTGCTGAATGACAAATCAAAGCACGAAAGTATAAAAATCCAATAGGTTCAGCCCCTAAACGTATTTACAATGAAAAAGTCAGAATTTCCATTTACAAAATGGAAATTGAGATTTTCCTAATATACATAAATAGTTTTCTCTATTCATCATACCTGAATGGGGAAGAGTTTAGTAATACCCTTACGAGCCAAAGTGGAGACAATCTCTTGCGAAATCCCAAGCTTCGCGATCTCGAGCCCATCATCCGCAACCCCACTCGACCCTCTCCTGTCATCCGCATCAGATAAATCAGCCACTGCATACTCAGCCCTTAAGGCCCGGCCCGCGTGAAAACATCTAGTAGCTGAACAAAACGGTGCAGATGAAGGCACTGGTGCCTTTTCTCTAGAAGTGGTGACATAATTATGAATTTTGGGAGAAATAAGGGAATTTCTGGGAATCAATTTCCCAGAGAATAGACTGTTGAACGCAGCGAGAGCGAGCTTTTTCGATGAGGAAGATTTCCTCAGTAGAAATAAGCTGCTCATTTTCGATTTCTTCTGTTTCTGTTTGGGGAAGAAAGAAAGTGAAGACTAAACCCTAGGGTTTATGAAATAAGTACAAAGGCATTTGGTCGACGAACTTGCAGCATCTTATCTAGGGTAGGAGTGAGTGTATTCAAGTTATTAGCTACAGTAGATATTTTGAGGGGTAAATTTCATTTGCGATCACTGAACTTCACCAAAAGTTCATTTAGGTTATAGAATTTCACTTTTGTTTCAATTGAGTCACTATACTTCAATTTTAGTTTCAAATTGCACCAATTTAACTGGTTAAAAATGCTTACTTGACAATCGCAAAACAATGGATCTTTCACATAATCATTATGTGGCATGTCAATTTACTATGTCATGTTATAAAACTATGAAAATTTGAAACGTGTCTTTTAATCCAAAGCCATTAGCATAACCTTCGTTTCACGATGTAGAGATCATGTAAAAGATTAGCAATGCTATAGCTACTAGCTAGGTGATGGAATGTGATCGAGTGGTAAAATTTGAAATTTAATTGAAGTTCAGTGTCTCGATGAAGACAATACAGTTTAATGGCTTATTTGAGATTTCTCTGGAAGCTCAAGAACCAAGAATAAAAGTTACCCTATTTCAACCCTCATTTTATCAACAAAATTTACGAAAAACATGATTTTTAATCCAAACTAGACAGAGACATATTTTGCACTCTCATGACTTAGCACTTGTCTGGTAGTGATTATTTTCCTGATTTTGAGCAAATATCTGACCGTTGCCAAAGAATTCAGCCGCATTAATTGATTGGCCATTTCTGATGTGGGACACTGTAACGGTCCATTTAGCAATTTTAATCTGGCCAAAATCAGAACCAGACAATCCCTTAATATGATAATTATTCCAGTGTGTATTCCTTCATTTTGCTTCAAAGTAATAAAATTTGGGTTCTATTTCAAAATGTCAACTTTGTTAAAAGGATTTCTCAGACCCTTATATATTAGTTAATATGCCATCTTGTTCAATGTTGAATTTATCGAGCAAGTGAATTCCAAGATTGATTTGCTCCAGGTATTACAAATTTTTCACCCTCAACATGTCCTTCATTGTGCTATTGAGAACAGTAAACAGGCGGGGCGGGAATATGGTCCTTGCCTCAAATTTCCCAAATTCATCTTGAATATTTTATCATATTTATCTAATTTCACGGGTCATCATGTATGAATATGTATGTAGGCAGGGGCGGAGCTAGAAAGACATGTTAGGGTGAGCTGAAATTTATTTTTTCCCCCATGAACTTGTAACATAAAAGATGCTCTATACCACACAAGATTTAGTTTTAAAGGCACAATATATTTTTGGACACTCGTACCAAAGTTCTAACAAATATATTTTTAACTAATAAAATTATATATATATATCATATTACTTATTTTGATAATAACATGAAAGAACCATGCTACTGT
>CAIGRT010132700.1:0-11733 GCA_903798405.1 Fraxinus platypoda
CCTAAAATCGTACCCAATATTATTTCAACAACACCAACTTATTTTTAACTCTTTTATTTTGTTAAATTTATTTTAGGGATGGAATCGGAAGATGATGATAACATGTTTATTCCTCAAGTTACGGTCGGCGCTATGCCCAAAGTTGGACAAGAGTTTGAAACACCTGATGATGCGCAGGAATTTTACAATCAATATTCGCGACTTGCGGGGTTTAGTACAAGGATAGCTAACAGCAAAAGAAATAAGGAAACGGGTGACGTAGCATGGAAACTATATGTGTGTTCAAAGGAAGAAATAACATACAAGATATATCAGGTTAAGATAACAAATACAGTGGAACGGTCAGGGGAAAGAAAACGTGGACATACACGATGCGGGTGCAAAGCTAGATTATCTGTGGTTAAGCATCAAACTGAGAATTTGTGGGTTGTTAGCATGTTCACGGAAGAGCATAACCACGCGCTTTCTACACCTAGCAAGACTCACCTATTAAGATCACATAGGAAAGTCTCGGCTACAAAAAAGGCACTTGCACAACAGTTATCAGAAGCCAATATTCTCACTTGTCAACAGATTCGATTAATGGAGATAGATACTGGTGGTCCGTCATCGATGGGGTATACGGAGAGGGATCTCAGAAACCACGAGAGGGATGTACGAGAGGGAAGTACGTAAGGAACATTTGGGTCATGATGCAGAGTCATTGATTGATCATTTCACAATGGTGAAACAGAGGAATCCAAACTTTTATTACGCATATGAGACCGACGAGAATGGTGTTTTCCTTAGATGTTTTTGGACCGACTGTGAGTCTAGAAGCTCATATGCTTATTTCGGTGATGCAGTGGTTTTCGACACCACATATAACACGAACAAATATTCTATGGTTTTTGCTCCATTTGTTGGAGTCAACAACCATCAACAAACTACTATATTTGGATGTGGATTGTTGAGCGATGAGAAAACTGAATCATTTATTTGGTTGCTTTCACAATTTCTTCAAGCCATGCCTAATCGAGCTGTCCCGAAGGTTATCATCACTGATCAAGATGCTGCTATTTCACGAGCCATATCAGAGGTATTTCCCAACACTTTGCACAAGTTAGGTTTGTGGCACATACTGAACAAGTTCTCTGAAAGGATGAATGTGATGTTGTTTAAAGAGAATTATCACAAGTTGGTGCATATAATTAAAACATCAGAGGCCCCAGAAGAGTTCGAACACCGATGGACAGAGGTGATGGAAACTACTGAGTTAGGGGATAATGAATGGCTGAGCAGTATGTACGAAATTCGACAACGATAGGTGCCAGTGCATGTCAAACATGTATTTGTTGCAGGAATGTCTAGTAGCCAAAGATCAGAGACCAACCATTCCTTCTTGAAGAGATATGCTAACAGGAAAAACTCGTTGATGGATTTAATCACGTGTTTTGATAGGGCATTAATGCATCAGAGACATGAAGAGTTAACCGCTATCCATGTTAATTTAATAGAACAGCCACGAGTAACAACTGCTTTAGTGATGCAAAATCAGATGGTGCAGATATATACGAAGGCAATTTTTTTGTTATTCCAGGATGAACTCGTGCAAAGTAATTTCTATTTTTGCTCGAAAAACTCAAGTTCCACTATAGGTAAAATATACACTGTTCAGCGGTTTGAGGCAGGTAAAACCTATGATCGACAGCGTCAGGTGACCTCAAATGTTTGATTTCGAGGGATATCCATATCGTCATATGCTTTGCCTTATGAAGAAAAAACAAGTTTTATTTCTAACAAAAAAATACATAGTCACAAGGTGGACAAAGCAGGCCAAACAAGCCCCTATTTTCGAAACATGTGCCAGTTTATCACATGGTCAACTTTTAATTTCCCGACATGGATTGTTGTCCCATATAGCGTCGGAACTGGTCGAAGAAGGGTCGTTAACAAGGGTCGTTAACAGAGGCTCGTACCACCTTTTTAATGGCCGAGTTCCAAAATCTCAAAATAAGCGTCCAAGGTATTGATGATGGAGGCGATGTTGGAATGAGAAGGAACATGAGCAAAAGTCGTGAGGAGACACATGTTGTCTGCGATCCAGTTCCAGTTAGGACAAAGGGGTGTGGGAAGCGATTGAAGTCATCTAAGGAGAAAGCCATGTCACAAAGCTCTAAAAAATGCAGGGTGTGTGATATGGCTGGGCACGATAGAAGAACCTGCCCGACATTGCAATCTCGGTAAGAAAAAGCGACGTGTTTATTCATTTTCATAATTATTATGTTTTATTTATTTCTAGACTAATGCGTACAAAAATATTTTTCCTTGCATCAATTTTATTAGGTCGCACCTTGTTGACGAGCCATATCACCCACATTTCTCGTACGATTGCTCACAGGATGAAAGGTTCACAAGTATTGCTAGTGGCACATATGATGATTTCAACGGTTTCTCGAGCGACTTTCCATAGGTCTTGATTTTTCTAGAAGTTAGATTAATGTGTTTGTAAGACGAAATATGTGCCCTTTTCCCTCGGATTGTAAGTCCTGTATTGATGTATCGTTTCTAAGTCGTTGTTGGTTGTAGACATTTTATCGTTTATATCATAAGAGTTCATTAATTTTCAATTTGTTGAGGCTAGAAAATTGTTGCATTTTTTGTGATTAGGTTCTGCATCATAAAGAATTTAAATACTAAAAATACGTGTATAAAGAAAAATTTGGGTGCAATATTAATTGACTATAATTATTAATGTATATATAAAACACTTTTTAATTGGTACAGAGTTGTTTATAATTAGTGGGGGGATTTCATGTGAAGCAATAAAATTTGGGGGGTGGGGTGCTTGACTTCACATAATGGGCCCCACGCTGGTACAAATTGAGGGATTCCAAGTTTTTACCATAGTGACACGTATGGAAACAGGTTTTCCTTCCAATGCCAGTGACGGGCATTGGAACAGGACTGTTATCCTGAAAGCCACAATCATATACTAATAACTTAACATTTTCTCTAGAAGATTTTAATGTATCTAATTCTAATTTTGTATAAAAAAAAATTTATTGAAGTATAAACCATGTACAAAGTTCCCAATATTTACAACATTTTCATTCTAATTGAGCAACTTATAAGTTAAGTAAGCACTTTCGACTTTTTATTTTTTTTGAAAGAAAGATAAGAACTTTCTAATCATGTTTCTTAAGACAAAATCAAATGACAAATATGTAATGGTTAAAACAAAATCATACCAAAGGGCTAAAAAATTGTATAACCAAAGGGAATAGTATTTTATGAGCCTCCACACTGGTTGGAACAAATTTTTTTTCGTTTAATTCTTATTTTTAACCTTTCAATGATTAACATATCATCAAGGATAAAGATTTACTAATTAACAAAAGATTGAGGATAAAAATGTGTTAAAAAAAATTAGGGATACAAGGACTATAATAAACAAAACTCGAGATCTTAAATGCAATTCAAGTATAATGTAACTAATAAAAACTTGATTAGAAATATCTTCAAAGATACAACAATATATTGGACTTGAATATGCCTGCTCCTTAGAAATTCTTCAAGCTCTAGCAGATGATGTAAAACTAATTTTCAAAATGAATCTTTCTCCTAAGTTAGCCTACTTGACATTTATATCTTCAGAATGAACTAATGTGGAAATGGACAAACCATTCTGGAGGATGACTGCCAGCAAATTTATTAAATGCTGAGGGTCAAATGTTTGAAGAAAAAGGTTTGGATCAAAATTGCAAGTTGTAAAGGTCAGGTATGGTAACAATAACTATATCAAATGAAAGATCCAACTTCATAAAAATATTTTAATCATTTTATCAATTTAACTGAAACATCGTCCAAAAACGATAAGAAACAAATTAATGAAAAAATATATTTAAAATTTTCATAAATGAAGAATTTATTTACAAAAAGTCTATGATCTCGTACATGACTAAAGCCAAGGCAAATAATGGTAAAGTATAAAATAACTAAGAAATGAACGAAGGTTGTTATGAAAATAAATAGATATTGGAGCAAAAACCATGTACAGAGTTTTCCAATATTTACAGCATTCTTCATTCATTCAAATTGAGCAACTTCTGTTGGATAAACACTTTCTGATCATATTTCTTGAGACAAGACAGAAGAATAAATAATGTAACAGTTAAAAGTTTATTAGGTTATGCAAAAATTCTCATTGAATCTTCCAGCAAAATCCTCCACAAAGGCAAAATTTTGTCTGACCAATAGGCATAATTATTTTCTTAGGTAGCCTCCACGCTGGATTCAGGAGCTTTCTTCACAAAGTTAAGACCAGATTGTCTGCTCCGCTTCGCAGGAGCTGTAGGATTAAAACCCTAAATTTCAGCTTTATGCTAAATAAAGTAGCTACTTTGATTAATTAGTGCGACTATGGAGAAAGGGAGTATACATCACTACCTTTTGCCTTGGCAGTGTTATTAGATTGGAGAACAGCAGATTTCCATTCATTATAGGCACGATTATCCATCTGTTTGCGCTTCTTGTACGCAGAAGGCTGCAAAAGATCACAGTTCAACCAAAGTATAGTTAGGCCTCGATACACAAAGTGTCAACAAATGAATTCAAATGCATAAAAACGAAGAAAGTCAGATGAGCAACATGAGTAAGGTAGCACGTTAAAGTTATGTGAAACAATTTAGTAGGTGCTACGTTGTAATTGGTAAGTATTTCTTGGCTTCAACTTAAGATATGTGAGGTGAAATGTCATGGGATTGTCCCAGCACCTATCTGAAAAGTGTATTTCCATACTCAAAATTCGATGATCAACTAAGCAGTCTAAGCATCGCGTTGAGAGCATGAGACTATTAGAACATTAGAAGAAACAATGTTCATTTACATTATCTGGCAAAAATGATAAACGAGAAAAGGAAGCAAAATAATTTCATACTTTGTTCTTGCACATTTCTTGAAGCATAACCTACTTTAGATTTTTTATCATAATGATCCACACTATTTACCAACTATACATTGAGGATTTCCTTTACAAGACATTGACTCAATTGCGATAGCAAAGACAGTGATTTTTGGGTTATGCTACATGTACTCTATGGATTACACTTTTGTTTACTCGGGCCACCCCCTCCCTCACATGGGGGTCGGGTCCCACGCATTTATTGGACGTGGGACCCGATCCCCATGTGAGAGAGGGGTGGAGTCGGGTAAACAAGAGTGTAATCCATAGGGTACAAATAGCATAATTCGTAATTTTTACTCAAACGTAGACACCTCTCTGCAGTAATTTATAACTAGGAAAAATCAAAACATGATAGCAATTAAAATCATAATAGTTAAGATGCGATGCTAATGATATGCTAATGATTACCTCTTCTCCATCATCAGATGAATAGCCTCCATCCTCGAGCCTCCTTTTTTCAGGAAATGCATTTAGAAGCTCTGCATGTAAAAGATGAGAAAGATAAAATATAAGGAATAGAGTTGTGAGTGAAAGCCTAATAGCACATGTATAGTAAGGCACCACTCAATGTAATGAAAGCCTTTCTTAACTTTATAGTGTAACAATTTAGGAGTAGGGTCATGGAGTTTATGAACATCCAAATCATCACAAAAATGATTTTACCTCGGTTTCCTTTAACATCTTTAGGATCCTTCTTTTCCTTTGTTATCCCGAACGCATCAAAGCATAGGTCCTTCATTGAAGTAGATACCTGAAATTGTGTCATCAAATGAGCATTCATCATATGGCAAGTTAAAAGAAGCAAATAAATTTTCCTTGTACGAGCAACTTTATGCAAACAAGATTGTGATCTCACAGTAGAAAATTCAGATTCTGATGATCCAGCAAGTTCAATCAACTTAATTTTGTCTGCCTTGAGCTGCAAAATTTGCAAATGATGAATAAATAATGACATTAAAGCACAATTGACAATGTGGCCATTAATACATATATCAAGTGCATTTCCTGGAGAAAAATTATCCATACCTTGTGTCGTTTTGCACAAAGGTAGAATGCAACGGCAGTAAACACAGGACGAGTGAAGTCAGTACTTGCCCGACGAGAAGATGGCAATGAAGTAAGAAATCTTTCCTTGTACCTAAAATTCAACAATTTCAAATCAGTTCAAAGAGAAAGCAATTAAATGTATATCAAAAGAGTTTCTTTTCATTTGCATTCCTAAGCAATGATCATTGCGCACCAAACCATATTACACCAGAGTTAAGAAACATCACCATTACTTCACTAAACCATTTTATCAAACATCAACTAATCAATTTCGCAAAATAAAGCAGATTCGATAAACATTCAATGCTTACAAAGATAAGCCTTTGAGGACCAAAGGAATGAGCCTAATGCATCCAAATTGAATAGCCAATTCTCTTACATCAAGCTTGTTCCTAAACAAATCAACCAAAGTAATAAAACATACATTTCTATATCCCATTCCATCATCAATACATTAAAAGGTCATGAATGAAAAGTAAAAATTTAGTGAAAAAACAATTGATACTAACTTGACACCCATGCCATTCTGCATCGAATTAAAGGATCTACTATAAGCCTTCTCAGACAAGCCACTCAATTTTATCGCAGTCTGACGATCAAATATGACTTCCATCCTAAAGAAAAAATTAATTATTACAAATCATCAGATCTTAAAATTAACAAAAAAATTAAAAGAAATAAATAAATTATACATGTGTAAATCCGTAGTACTACCTAGAAGAAGCAATCTCTAAGCAAATAATAGCCTTACAAATCTCACCCTGCAAATCAATGAACGTATAGCAATTTATAAATAGGAATTAAAACGAATAATTGGTTATCTTAAAAAAAAAAAAAAAAGCCCTAGAAGTAATGGGTTATCTTAAAACTGAAGATAAAAACTCACGACGCCGATGGCGGAAGAGTCGAATTGGATGTCAGCAAGGCGGCGAAGTTCGGAGGCTTTACGGATGAGTTGTTTGGATTCAGAGAGGCCCAATTTCTTGGCTATTTCTGACATATCCATTTTGTGGAGTTTGAGATTTTTCCTTGTAATGAAGTTGAAATGGTGAAATGAAATGGCTTTTTCTTTATCATTTTGAGAGGAGAATCAATGGCGGGAACGTGAATTTTGGCTACGAATTTGGGGGTTTTCCCTCTCGCGCCATGAAAATTGAGCTACGATTTGATTTTTGGCGCCATTATTTTTTGGAGGATGAATTGGTATTTCATTCGCAGTCACAATACTTTGAATTAAATTTTAATTTATCTCTATTGGATTATAATGAATTTCAACATAGTTTCAAATTTTACCACTATATCACATTTTGTCACATATCGATCCCAAATAGATGGAAAATGCATGATAATTGTAACATAATTGATGTTCTGCATAATGTGATGTGATACCCTAACGACAAAAATGACTAAATAAGGATTATAATGACGTCTATAAATTAAAAGGTTAATCTGCATTTTTTATTATTATTATTTTAACATTTTATGATGTGACATAATGATAAATTTAGGTGCTACATAGCAATTATATGAAAGAATTTTTGCAGTATGATTATCAATTAGCCCATGTTTGCCTATCATTATTTCAAAAAATTGTTTGCTACAGTAAGATTCTCCACAACACATTCACTCAATAAAATATTCTACACACAAACCAATAAAGTTACTTTAATTTTCAACCACACATTCTCCAAAAATACTATTCATTACACTAATTTTCTCCAACTAATGGGAGACAAACAAGCTCTAAGCAATCTTCATTAATCTAGGAGATGGCATGTGATAGAATTGTGAAATTCGAAATTAAATTTAAAGTTCAGTGATACAATTGAAACTAAAATGAAATTTAGCGACCTATTTGAGACAAATTGAAGTTTGGTAACCCGATTGAAATTTTCAGAAAATGTTCATTGACCATAGACGAAATTTACCATAGACAAATTACAAAATTTATATAAAAGTATAATGTCTTATTTATTCAACAAATGACTATCACCATTTAGACATTTTTAGCCATAACGAAGTGAATTGAATAGGGCAATTGTGTATAAGTACTTGGGGGATCGTATTTGGTGAGTTGGTGGATTATAGTTGGCCAAAATGCGGTTGACAGTGATTTATCGTATGTTTGGCTCGTGTTTATAAACTGTTTATAAACAATCAACTTTTTATCCACATATTTCGATGGGATCCACAAATTTTACACATTTATTCATCATTCATTTTTATGTATCTGTAATTTAAATGATTTATAAATATTTCCCAAACAAGCTTTTAGCGTCTCTTTGCTCTTGTAAGAGCATGGGATCCATCAAATTCTTGACGTTAGGTTATCACTGAGGATTGTTGATACCAATGGTGATCAGAGGATTACAAGTTGGGCGAGATTGCCTATGGCTTACAACTTACTCTCATAGAGTCTAGGGTCCATGAGATTCCCGTCATGACTAGGGATATATTGTACTTCACGTGATGGTAGAGTTTCTATAGTGTGCCGTGTAGGTAGCCCAAGGTAAATGATCCTCAAGGCTGAGTCCCATAATTTCATATTTTATCTGGGGTGCGCGACAAAATTTATTAGTTGTTTAGTCTTACGCATTGTTATCATAGAAAAAATGAATATTGCACAAAAAGTCGAACTTTGGTACAGTGAAAGTTGTGTTTAGATATGTCCAATAAGCGAATTCGTCTAAAATCTGCCTAAGTGAGACACGCGAGGTCAACTCAACCCACTTTATATCCCTACCTCAACTCACCCCCAACCTATGAGCACAAGGTCGTGATTTTCATGGGGGGAGCGTGTCGCCCTAGACTATATTCCTTGCTTAAATAAGTTTAACAATTAATCCAAGCAGGAACAAGGCTCCTTCAATAGTCCCCAGTAAACAGACAAGAAAAAAGATGTTTAACCTGCATTTGCAGTGTCCCCAACTCAAATAAACTTGGTAAAATGTTAAAACTGACATTTGAGAACATGTTTATGAAATTTAATCTACTGAATAAGCTAAAGATGTGCAGCAAGTTCAGAGTTTGATCTAGACAAGAAGCGCGCATCAAATGAATGTAGCCTGTTTCTTATATGATCAAAAGCTTCCATCTCGTTCTCTGCCTAAAATCTTTTCATAGATGTGAATGATTCAGACCTCTGATGCCTTCTTGCACTGGAAAATGCCTTGTGATAATTTGTTCTGTATACGTCTCCTACAACTTCGACAGCCTTGTGATTCTTGCAACTCAAAAGAATGCTTGGACGCTGCTTTGTCGTATCTTTTCCCCGTCTGGTTTTTGCATTTAGGGCCATTCTCCAGGAATCATATGGTGTGTCCGTGGTAGTTCTTTGCTCTTCCGAAACTGACAGCACCGAAAAATCAGTCGTGCAGTGTTATGGATTAAACTCTAATTCCTACTCATAAGAGCAATAGATGAATTCGAAAACAAGCAAAACCAACACAAGATTTATAGTTGTACAACCACTTACTGCGAAGATCGATTTGCGAAAAAGTAGGCTCCACAGAATCCAACATGGAGGCCGTGACAACACTCCAATCTATGCTAGCTTCACTTGGTGCATAACAACATGTTGGGGTGATGCAGCTGGACATGCCATTTGATTCTGGCCTGGTAAGAAAGGGGTAGTTGGAACTGTGTGACAGGCTTCCTATTTCAAATAAGTCTGAACTTGAATCACTGTCAGTATCACTATGCATGACATTAGAACTTGCTGAGATTTCAATCTCTTTCATTCTTGGAGGGATTGCATCCCAATTCGACAAGGAATTCTTCCCACTTTCCAGTATTGGGAAGGTAAAAAATTCCAGAGATTTTCTCTTTGTTTTATCCTCTTCCTCTTGCAGCTTCATCTTAACTGGTTGATTTCGAGTCTCGGGATTAAAAACCGGGAAGCTGAAATGATCATCAATCTTCAATCTAACACCCACTTCATCAAGTCCCTTGCAGTGCCAATCCTTCTTGAACCATGAACTTGATTGGGACTTGTCAACAAGTATATCGCGGGTTTCGACTGCTTGTTTCTCTTTGCAATTAACCAATCCAGTGTTCATATTCTTGTTGGAAAAGTTATCACTCACATAATCATGAATTTCGACAGAATTCTTGTCACTACAAGAGAAATTACAACCAATTCTAGTAAAGAATCTCTTTCCATGAACCTTGATTGCCTTTCGGGGCTGCTGATTTCTTGAACTACGATGCAGTAACGCACTCCGGCTGTTCCAAGTTGATTCAGATCGAATACTTGGCGTTGCCATTCTTACATCGAGGGGATAGTTCTTCTTTTGTTTGCAATTCGGGACGTACTTGTTGGTGATTTTCTGACTATCATTCGTTCCTTCATTAAAGTATTTCTCTGCACCAAAGATATCAATTTCTGTGTCTTCTGTGTCCTTTCTTCCTAGGTAAACATACTCATTTGTGACGGACGCGGACGACCCGAGTGGACTCCGATTTTCCTGTGCCAGCTTAAGTACAAAGGCTTCTTCATCTGTATTCAAGTAAGAGGAAAAGGAAGCATCCCTGAAGGTGTTTCTGTTTGCAGAAGGCAAGTTAAGAGAAATATTTGTGCTGACCATAGCCATGGATATTTTATACTTGATAAAAATTATTGTAATGACCATACAAAAAGGAAAAGAGAAAATGACCAGACTTAGGAACTAGAGAAGCCTCGAATTCAGCAGGAAGTTCTAAATTTTGCATACAGAAAAGTTAGAAACTAGGCTACGTCTGGTGTAGGCTGCTGAGAAGAATAGAAAAAAAAATAGCTAGTAGGTCAAAATATCAATAGCTTACTCTCTGACCCGAGTAACATGAGACGGAGAATTAACAAGAGATCATAGGCAACTTGGCTCAATGACAATCACTCCTAGGCTTAAAAGGGATATGCAATATGTCGAGAAGAATTCAAAAATGTTATGTTGTAGCTTTTGGACTTGAAAGGAATCCTTGTTTCCTCCTTTCATTTTCTTCTTTTTTGGACTTGAAATAATTGATGCATAAGAGCTTTTTTTTTTTTTTTTGGGGACTTGATGGACCTTTCCATTTATTGCTTTCACATTTTATGTGAAATGTTTTTTCCAACCTTTCAATTTTGTAGTTCTTGGATTCCATCTTGACCCTATTTGGGCATTTCACCTATAAAAAGTCACGCGTAGTATACATGAACACTGAGGGACAATATGGGTAAAATAACTGGCAAGTGATGTGATCGAAAGTTTCGATTTTCTAGCAAATTTACTAAAGTACCCTTTTAAATGTTTTGAATATATATAAGACAAGGTTAATTACTGCCTTGCCATTGATGTTGTTCTGTCCCACATTAACACAAAACAAAACAAATGACAGGGGGGCATTTTTGTCATCTTCTGCATTTGGTAATTTGGTGAAGACTATTGGCCACACAATATGTATAAAATCTAATGGATAAAAATACAGCAGCCTTGGACGGTATTAAAAGCATGTTTTAACCTGTAATGCCAACAATGGGAGACAGTTATATGAACAACTAGAATTTTTCTCAGAATTCTTCAGCACAAATTCATATGAGAACAAAAATTTAACCGAATTAGTCATTTGGTCGGATGGGTAAAAGTCCCGTCATGTTAAGAGGTCGGGACTTCAGCACGTAGCCTGTATAGTGTCCACATACGAGTTCTATTCTCAAGTACGATCAAACTAGGGACAGGTGGGGGGGAGGGGCTGGGCCGGGCTACAGCCCCCCTCCCTCCCCC
>CAIGRT010132715.1:0-29520 GCA_903798405.1 Fraxinus platypoda
TTTTTTTTTGGGGGGGGGGGGGGAATTTTCGGAGTTCGCCTCGGGCCCCGAAAATCAAAGGACCGGCCCTGGTTATTAGTAATTTTTAAAATTTAAAATGATCTCCTAATGAGGTTGAAAATTGATAAAGTCCATCCTTCAAAGATACATTAGCTCCTATTTGATGGTGATTAAAATCAGATTTTTAATAGATTTTAATAAAAATTGATAAAATGTTTCGTTGAAAAGTTGTGGGATTTATGAAATGTGTGGTTAAAATTAATTATTGACTTTAAATTGTGTATAATCATGTTTTAACGAGTCAAAAAGTAGAGAATTTTTACTAATAGAAATTAAACTCTTTTAATTCTAATTGAGTTTTTATTACAGATTTGAAGTTGATATCTTGATAGTTTGTACATTAATTTATACAGATCTGCTACAGGAACATGGTCAATGACAGGATTTTATACAGAAATACACTTGACAAAATTTTATTGACAGTTAAAAAATAAAAGAAAAGATGTCAATCAAAAGCTATCATTTCAGCACTTGAAAATAGTCATTGTCATTGACCCTGAGCAATCCGTTTAATCCTAATTTATATTCAAAGTAAGACATTTCTTGAAATTAAAAGACTAAAGGGTTACGTCTTCTCCAATCTGTCGCGTTGTAACATTTAATTTACCAAAGAAAAAAAAAGAGGAAGGAAGGAAGGAAGAATAAGAAAGAAATTAAATAAAATAAAGAAAAATTATGTTCTCTACTTTGTTAGGGGACTTGATCCCGGACTCTATTTTCATGATTAATCAACATCGTATCTTGAATTCTTGATCTGAGAAATGAAGTTCTTAACATAGTCGCATGTTTATTTTCGTTTTTTTCTTTTTCGATCTTAACAAGCAAATTGATGTAGCTTGTAGAAAAACGAAATAGAAGCATCTATCAATCTTGAAAAAGTCTCAAGCTGCACATTACCGACTTTAAGTCAACTTGATGTAGAAATTTTTCTTTGAAAAATATACATTCCATGCACACGAACAACCTACAAAATGAATATTTGTTCAATTGGTGTACACCAAGTTTGAGCCATGGTAAGTTGTCATTTGACAATTTAAAAAAAAAAAAAAACAATTTTTTCGTCAACAATTTTTTTTAAGATAAAGCAAGTGTCAAACATGTAAAAATGAAGAGAATTGTGAATTGATAAATGAGAGAACAAAAAGAAAAGGCGGGAAAGATATTATGAAATTGATTTTTATTCAATTCAACTGAAAATTACAGTAAGTATCTATATATATATATACAGCTCTACAAATGGGTTCACGTTTTGGAGATGAAAGCTATGTACAATTACATAAATATCCTTATCTAAAATATGCTCAACACTCCCCCTCAAGATGAGGAGTATATATTCAATATTCCCATCTTGTATAATAGAAACTTGAATTTAGTTCCACTTAAAGCTTTAGTCAGTAAGTCTGCCACTTGATTTTGTGATGTAGTATAGAGCATCTTCACTTCACCTGACTGAACTTTGTCTCTTACCCAGTGACAATCTATCTCAATATGCTTCGTCCTTTCATGAAATACCAGGTTACTTGCTATGTGGATTGCAGATTGGTTGTCACAAAATAACAAGGCTGGTTTGGATTGTTTGACACTTAGATCACTCAGCAAGTTTTTCAGCCAACTTAATTCACATACAGCAGTTGCCATTGATCTGTACTCTGCTTCAGCAGATGACCTCAATACCGTATGCTGCTTTTTGGATTTCCAAGATATCAAAGAGTTCCCCAAGAAAACACAATATTCGGTAATGGACCTTCTAGTAATAGAACAGGCTGCCCAGTCTACATCACAATACCCTTTCAATTGCAAGTCCAGTTTGCTTTCAAAGAACAAACATTGTCCTGGTGTGCCTTTTAGATACCTTAGAACATGATGTACAACTTCCATATGAGGCTGCTTTGGTGACTGTAAGAACTGGCTTAGCATTTGCACTGCAAAGGATAAGTCTGACCTTGTAATGGTTAAGTAAAGTAGTCTCCCCACTAGCCTCCTATACTCACTAACATCCTACACATCATCTCCTTCATCCCTGCTTAGTTTTAGATTATGTGGTAGAGGATTGGCTGCAGGTTTGGCCCCTAAATAGCCTGCATCAGATAGTACCTCCAAGGTATATTTTCTTTGGCATATGGAGATGCCTTTCTCTATTCTAGCAACTTCAAGGCCAAGAAAATATTTAAGAATTTCCAGATCTCTCAACTTGAACTAATTATTTAGTTAATCTTTGAACTGATCAATGTACGTCAAATCATTTCCACCAATGATTATATCATCTACATATACCAATAAAATCGTAAATGAGCAGCCATTGTGTTTGCAAAACAAAGAATAATCAGCCTTTGATTGTACAAATCCCTGTGACAGAATGTACGACGTGAGTTTGGCATTCCATTGTCTTGATGCCTATTTAAGTCCATAGATGGACTTATTGAGTTTGCAAACCAGTTGTTTCCCACTCTTCCCCTGCTGCTTATAACCAGGAGGTAACAACATGTACACCTCTTCATCCAAATCGCCATGGAGAAAGGTATTGCTAAATCCAATTGATGCAAGTGCCACTTCAACTGGGCTGCAACAGCCAACATAGTCTTAACTGTTACTAATTTAGCAACTGGGGAGAAAGTCTCATCATAATCCAATCCTTCTTGTTGGGTAAAACCTTTAGCAACTAATCGAGCCTTCTTTCTTTCCTCAGTCCCATCTGATCGAAGTTTAACTTTGAAAACCCATTTACATGCCACAGGTTTCTTGTTGTCTGGAAGCTGAACTACATCCCAAGTATGATTTGAAACTAGTACTTGATATTCCAAATCCATTGCTTGACACCATTCAGGGAATTTAGAAGCTTTACTATACGACTGAGGCTCAAAAATAGTAGATAGAGCCAAGGAATATTGCTTATGTGCGGGAGACAGTTGATCATAATTCAAATGATCAGACAAAGGATATTTCTTACCTAATGCAGAACCTTTATCCATAGAATCTGATTGAGGAGCATGAACTTGAGAGGCCATATTACAATAATAATCAAGGAGGTAAGAAGGCAATTTAGTGGTTCTTTTTTATTTTTGAATAGGTAATGGAGGTGTGGGAGTTGAAATTATAGGATCAGGTATATTAGTGGAAGGATTAGAATTAGATATTGGAGGTATATCGGTAAGATGATCAGAAGCATTATGAGATGATGGAGAATTTCCGGTGGAAATGGATTCTAAAGGTGGAAAAGAAGGATCAATATTGGAAAATGGCTGAGTTGGAAAGAGAGTATGGGTTGGTTGTGAAAAGCATCTAAGGCTGGATAATGAATGAAGGAAAGAAGGATGTCTAAATAGAAAGATGTTCTCATGAAAAATAACATCTCTAGAGTTAAAAGTGGTATTGGTACGAAAATTATAAAGTCTATAGGCCTTCATACCGTAAGGATAGCCAATGAGAATGCAAGGTGAGGCTCGAGGATCAAATTTTGTTCTATTTCGTTTCAGAGTAGCTGCATAGCAGAGGCAGCCAAAGACCCTCAGATGTGTATAGGATGGAGCAGCCGGTAAAGTATTTCATAGGGTGATTTGTCATTTAAAATGGACATAGGATTTCTGTTTATGAGATGAGTGGCAACTAGAATATACTCACCCCAGAATTTATGTGGTAGGTTAGCTTGGAATTTGATAGCTCTAGCAATGTTCAAAATGTATTGGTTTTTTTCTCTCAACTATACTGTTTTGCTATGGAGTTTCTACACAGCTGACTTGGTGTATAATACCTCTGGAATTAAAGAATTCTGTCATGAGAAACTCAATCTCATTGTTAGATCTCAACGTTTTGATATTGCTATGGAAATGTGTTTGAATCAAGGAGTAAAAGAACTGAATTATAGGTCTAGTTTGAGATTTGTTTTTCATGAGATAAGTCCATGTCACCCTACTGTAATCATCTACAATAGTGAGGAAATATTGAGATCCATCTAAAGAGGGAATGGAATATGGCCCCCATATATCACAATGAATAATATCAAAGGCTTTGGAGGCTCTTGTTTCACTGTGAGGAAAGGAAAGCCTGTGTTGTTTGGCCAAAGGACAAATAGAACAATGTAAAAATTTATTAAATTTTATAGTAGGAACATATTTATGTAAGATAGACAATTTTGAAACAGGTAGATGACCCAAACCGTAGGGCCACAGATCAATTTGGCTACTGATATTGCTATTGTTCGATGAATTACAAGAAGTGCTGAGAGCTTTATTACAATGAAAATCAGAAATGGGATTGCAACTAGCATTAAGGGAGATAACAGGTTTGATGGAAGGTGAAATGATCTTGAAAGTTTTGTTGAATGATTTTCCACTGGATTGATGATCAAGTAACTGGAAATCATATAGGCCATTCTCAAGTTTGCCTTCCCCAATCGTCTTCCATGTCAAAAAATGCTGTATAAGACAAGAATTATTCTTGAAAATTAGGAAGCAATTATGTTTGCAAACTAAGTTACTGACAGATATGAGATTGAATGTAAAGGATGGCACCACAAGAATGTTTGTCAACATCAATTCATCAGACAATCTTATTGTGCCAACACTTGTTACAACAACCCGATCTCCATTTGGAAGTCTAACAGATGCATCAGATTTAGCTGTGACACAGGTTGGATGCTTAATGGAGCAAACCATATGTTCAGACACTCCAGTATCTAAGATCCATTTAATTCCAGTGATAACACCATTGTGATTCATATGTTTACCTGAGAAAGCAAAGTTTTCAGGTTCAACTGATGAGACCAGTGGCAGGTCTTGTGGTTTAGAGGTGTTAGTGGATAATTGTGCTCTCAATTGTGGAATAG
Source organism: Fraxinus platypoda (assembly GCA_903798405.1). Classification (NCBI taxonomy): domain Eukaryota; kingdom Viridiplantae; phylum Streptophyta; class Magnoliopsida; order Lamiales; family Oleaceae; genus Fraxinus; species Fraxinus platypoda. Next base: position 4,883 of record CAIGRT010132715.1, read on the forward strand.
CATGGCCAAAAGTTGCTGACATTGATTTGAAGTGATAGTCACATTTGGTTGACAGTTAACAATCTTAATTTTGTTACCAACAGAAGCTTGAGTAATAGCATTAACCATAGACATCTTCCCTCTGGCAAAATGATGACATGGAGGATAGCCTATGATCTTGAAACATTTGCTTTTGAGATGTCCAGGCATGCCACAATGACTACATATAGGTCTATCTCTTCTCTGAGATTGAATGAATGAGTAATAGCATTAACCATAGGTATCTTCCCTCTGGCAAAACGATGACCTGGAGGATAGCCTATGATCCTGAAACATTTGCTTTTGAGATGTCCAGGCATGCCACAATGACTACATATAGGTCTATCTCTTCTCTGAGATTGAATGAATGAGTTGGTCCTCTGTCTTCCAAATTGTGCACTTATCATTTTACCAGCAAATGCTGTTGCCTCATAATGTTGTTGCCTCTTAGCAATCACGTCCTTCTGTTTTTCATCCTGGAAAATAAGAGCAAATACCTTGTTTAATGAAGGAAATGGATCCATTAGTAACACTTGACTTCTAACAGCAGAAAACTTACCATCAAGTCCCATCAGAAACTGCATAACTTGATCCTCATGTTTGTGGCAAGTACTGTTAACTTCTGGTCTATAATTGTCCAGGTCCTCCCAAATGCCTTTAAACCTATTGAAATATGAACTGACTGAACCATTCTCCTGTGAAATTGAAGCAACCCGCTTCTTCAATTCATAGATCCGTGTGAAATTACCTTGACAATATCTGTCTCCTAGCTCAATCCAAATTTCTCTAGCAGAATCCTTATGAACTACACTTGGATAAAGCTCTTTTGGAATTGAGTTAATAATCCATGAGGATACCACATGATTGCACCTCCTCCAAATACCGAATATAGGATCATCCTTATCCGGTTTGCCAATAGTTCCATCAATGAAACATTCCTTGTTCTTAACACTAAGCGCCATAGTAACAGCTCTACTCCACGTCGAGTAGTTCTCATCTGAAAGAACAACATAAATGATTTGCATTCCTGTATTATCGCCATAGTGAAGATAATACGGACTCGTAGGATCAGTAACCAATCAAGTAAGGAGAGAATTTACATCTTCTCCAGCCATATCTCCAACTGAAGAATCACCGGACGAGTTATCTTGTTCGCACTAATTTTGAATGTTCACTGCAACACTAGAATTATCATTCATCTCATGGAAGCATCATTCACTTGCTCTGACACCATGTAAAATGAAGAGAATTGTGAATTGATATATGAGAGAACAAGAAGAAAAGACGGGAAATATATTATGATATTTATTTTTATTCAATTCAACTAAAAATTACAGCAAGTATCTATATATATATACAGCTCTACAAATGGATTCACGTTTTGGAGATGAAAGCTATGTACAATTACATAAATATCCTTATCTAAAATATGCTCAACAAAACATGTTGTACACTTTCAAGTGTACAAATGACATTTCCCATATTTGTAAACAAATAGCAAAAGACAAGTTTGAGTAAGATTATGTTTGAGTCTTATTTTTTAAAACTAATTATTTTTCTTTATTTTTTTTAGCTAAACTCATTTTTAAATATATGTCTTATTTTTAAAAACTTATTATTATTATTTTTGGCCAAACTCATTTTAAATATATATTCTTTTAATAAAATAAATTTACACGTAAATTTAAATTTTTTTATATTTTTTAACTATAAATTCTCAAAAAATTCATATGTTACAAAATTTATTTTCAAAAAATAGGGCTCAAAGCAGAGCCTATGTAAAAGTTATTGCTCTTTTTGGTAAAGATTAAAATTTATATTTTAATTTAAGTTACAGTAAATAATTCATTTTAATTATATATTTTATAGGAATCACAACTTTTCAACAATACATTTTATTAATTTTTATCAAAATCTATTAAAAAATATAATTTTAATCCCCACCAAACAAGAGTATTATCTCATTGGTAAAAATTTTTAACGGTTACTTTTTCTTCGAATTTTCAGTACAAAAACATACTTTTTTTGACAGTACGTAATTTTAAGTTTATTTTAAGGCATCTGAGATAAAAAATATTGGCAATTACATAATGTTTTTTCATACATAAACTGTTACACACAGTTTGTTGGTGCGTCCATTCTCTTATTAGCGACTAGCTACGAATTACGATAATATAATTGTAGTTAATAAATATTTTAATTATTGTAGATATAACAATAAACGAAATATTTGCCCCTATTTTGGTCTAGATAAAAATCAATTTTTAGTAAATTTTGATAAAAAAATGATGGAACGTGTGATTGAAAAATTATGAGTTCCATGAAATGTAATAATGCTATTAGTCATCATATGTGACAACTTATTATTTGGGACATTAGCTTCTTGTAATTCTGTTGTATCAAATAACAAACTGCCACATAAGATAACCACCGGAGTCGCTAATTATGAATTACATTACTTTTTTTTTTACGATAATACTTAAATTTCTAAAAGTTATACTAATTATCACTTGGTTAAAAATAAAGTAAAGTTGTTTATCTAACATAGAGATGATAATCCAATGGGGATATATGCTTGAGCCACATTATTTTGGAAAAATGTATTTTGGAATAGTAGATTAATGGAGAATGTGTGGTTGAAAAAGAAGGAAACGTTATTGATGTGATGGAAAATATTATTTTATTGAAGAATGTGTTGAAGTGTTAAAATAGCATAGGGTTATTTATGTCATTCATGTTGATTAATTTTTGTATAAATAGGTTGCCTTCCTTCACTGTAAATCAATGTTTTCATTTGGTATAACAGAATCAGTTGCTTCCCACCATTTATCTCCTATCAATCTAGAGCATTCTCTTGCATTTTAACATGGTATTAGAGCAATAAAAGCTTCTCTCTGCGATGGCGAATCAATCTACTGTTCAGGCGGAGGTTCAAAGCCAGTTCGAACAAGTGAATTCGTTTGTTGAATCATCAGCTGAAGATGCAGCTGGAGGAGATATGATTTCTCTAGTTAATCGGTTGGTGAATGATCCAAGTAGCCCCTACTATCTTCACTATGGAGATAATACTGGAATGCAGTTGATTTAAGTCACTCTCACTGAAAATAATTATGCGACATAGAGTCGAGCTGCAACCATGGCGCTTAGTGTCAAAAATAAAGAAGGTTTCATTGATGGATCTATCAATAAACCTTCTCACGATGATCCTCTATATTCTGCTTGGAAGAGGTGCAACCATGTGGTTTCCTCTTGGATCATTAATTCCATTTCTAAGGAGCTTTATCCAAGCGTGATGCACAAGGATTCAGCTAGGGATATATGGATTGAACTTCGTGATAGATATAGTCAAGGGAATGGCCCTCTAATCTATGAATTGAAGAAACAAATTGCTTCGATCTCTCAGGCAAATAACTCTGTTAACTCCTATTTTAATAGACTTAAAGGAGTTTGGGAGGAATTGGAGAATTATAGACCAGGTACTGATAATGCAGATTACAAACACGAGGATCAGATTACGCAGTTCCTCATGGGTTTAGAAGATCATTTTGCTGGTATTAGAGGTCAGATCCTGCTGATGGATCCATTGTCTTCGTTGAATAAGGTTTTTGCGCTTGTTATACAAGATGAAAGGCAAAAGGAGATAGTCGAAAATAGATAGGCAACATATGATGCAGTTGCCTTTACAGGCAAAGTTATACAGAGATCTTTTAATCAGAGGTTCAATTTTGCTAATTCGTTTCAGAAAAGGAAGAAACCTGTGTGTAGTTATTGCGGTATGCTTGGGCATATCAAAGGCAAATGTTATAAACTGATTGGTTATTCTCCTAACCACAAATTCAACAAAGGGAAGCCTCCTGTGGTTAATGCTGTTAGTCAAGCACCTAACAATGATGCCTCAAGGATACTGAATTCCCTTTCACAACTTACTATCACTCCAAATCAGTGTCAACAGATATTGTCTATGCTGATGCCTCAGTTGCAAAGCCAAATTACTCAGAATCAACAATCTCAGGATATGTCTTTACCTTATCCCAATGATCCTGATTCATTTGCCTTCTCAGGTAATCAGATTCAGATCAATCATTCATTTGTTGTAAATATATTGATCATCAATATTGGTGCTTCAGAACACATGGTGTTTTCAGTTAAGCATTTGGCGATTGTGACTGCTGTTGTTGGTACCTCTGTGAAATTACCTAATGGTGACAATGTGGCTGTTACTCACATTGGAAAAGTGAAGTTGACCTCTACTTTATGCTTGAGCAATGTGCTTGTTGTGCCATCCTTTAAATTCAATTTAATATCAGTTAGCAAGTTAACACTTCAACATAATTGATGTCTGACTTTTTTCATGATTCTTGCTTTGTCCAGGATCTTTCAACATGGAGGATGATTGGGGTAGGCAAACTTGAGCATAATCAGTTAGCAAGTTAACACTTCAACATAATTGATGTCTGACTTTTTTCATGATTCTTGCTTTGTCCAGGATCTTTCAACATGGAGGATGAGTGGGGTAGGCAAACTTGAGCATGGACTATACCATTTCCAACAGCCTCAGTCTCAAACAATTATTCAACCCTCACACCACTATCAACTCAACTCTGATTCTGATAAATTCAACATTAGAAAGTCTGCTGTTATTCCTAATGCTGTCTTTGATCCTAGTTTTCCTTTTAAATGTAATAAATCTGTTCCTATTTGTAATACCATTGATGGTACTAATGTCAAAATGAATATTAATGTTTGGCATTGTCGATCAGGACATTTACATGCTTCCAAACTTTTTTACACAAATCTATACCTAATATTGAGATCAATAAAGAGATACATTGTACTATCTAACCTCTAGCCAAACAACACAGATTACATTTCCCTAACAGTGACACTAAAGCCTCACGAATGTTTGAGATTGACATTTGGGGACCTTATTCAGTTCCTTCTCTAAATGGTTCAAAATATCTTCTGACCATTGTTGATGACTATAGTAGAATGACATGGACTTACCTCATGAGGGACAAATCTCAAACTAGAACCTTCATTCAATCATTCTACAAACTCATTTTCAGTGTCATATAGATAATGGTCTAGAGTTTCAAATGACTGATTTTTACCTTTCTAAAGGGATAGTTCATCAACTTAGTTGTGTTGAAACACCACAACAAATTGGTGTGGTTGAAAGGAAACATCAACACCTACTTAACATTGCTAGAGCCCTTAAATTCCAAGAAAATTTACCTAACCATTTTTGGGGAGATTACATCCTAACAGCCACCTATATTATAAATAGAACACTTGTTTTCTAACAAATCTCCTTATGAAATGTTGTTCAATACTACTCCCTCTTATAATCATTTCAAGGTTTTTGGGTGTCTTTGTTATGCCTCTACCTTAAAGAGAAATGAACTAAATTCGATCCCAGAGCAGTACCCTGCATCTTCATCGGCTATCCATTTGGAATGAAAGCCTATAAACTTCCTAATCTCAAAACCAATACTATTTTTGTGTCCCGAGATGTATCATTCTATGAAAACATTTTCCCTTTCCATCATCGTACTCTTCTTGCCTTCCTATCCAAATCTGATGCTATTAATCGACCCTCTTCTGGTTTGTTTCCTATTAACTCTCTTCCTAACATATCAGATCATCTACATCCTTAATGTCCAGCTTCATCCTCTCCTACTGCATCTCATCCTTCATCTGTGGAATCCAACAAAACATCATCTGCATATCCCTCTTTACCTCAGGTTATTCCTACAAAAAAATCTACTAGACCAAAAAGAGCCCCTTCATATTTTCAAGACTATCATTGTGGCCTCATGTCTCAGTTGCCTACACCTCATTCAAATTCCATGAAGAGAGATTCTGAGCCTGGCAAACATTATCCCATTGAGGATTATTTGGGTTATGAGCTGATGTCTCCTATTCATAAAAGTTACACTTTAGCATTGTCCACAATGTTTGAGCCCAGAACATATACCGAGGCATCTAAACACCCTGATTGGGTTGCAGCAATGGATGCCGAATATCAGGCTTTAGTTTCTAATAAGATCATAAGACCCCTATTGCTTGTAAATGGATTTTCAAGGTAAAAATGAACTCTGATGGCACAGAGAAAAGGAAGAAAGCACGTTTGGTTGCCAAGGGATTTACTCAACAGGCTGGGTTGGATTACGAAGAAACTTTTTCATCTGTTGCAAAGTTAGTGACTGTTAAGACACTTTTGGCAGTTGCAGCCACTAAACACTGGCACCTTCACCAGTTGGACATCAATAATGCCTTTCTCCATGGTGAGTTAGATGCGAAGGTCTACATACTTATGCCTCCGGGTTATGAGCAGCATGGGGAGCAACGTGACAACTGGTTTACAAGTAAAACAAGTCTATTTACAGGTTGAAGCAAGCTTCAAGACAATGGAACATGAAGCTCACATCTCATATTCTGTCACAGGGTTTCAGGCAGTCAAAATCTGATCATTCCTTGTTTAGCAGAACAGATGGCTGCTCATTTACCACACTTTTCATATTTGTGGACGATATAATAATTGGGGAAAATGATTTATCTTACATCAAACAGTTCAAGGATGAATTGAATAAGCAATTTAAGCTGAAAGATTTAGGAATCTTGAAATACTTCTTAGACCTTGAAGTGGCAAAAAGTTCAACAGGAATATCCATTTGTTAAATGAAGTACTCCTTAGATGTTTTAACTTATGCTGGCTATCTTGGAGCAAGGCCAATACATACCCTTTTACCATACAATCTGAAATTGAGAAAAGATGAAGGTGAGAACATTGATGATCCTAGCATCTACAGAAGGCTCATGGGAAGGATTTTATACCTAACTATCACCAGACTAGACTTGTCTTATGCTGTTCAAGTGTTAAGTCAGTTCCTTCAATCACCTAAACAACCTCATCTAGAGGCAGCAGCCTATCATGTATTGAGATATTTGAAGGGAACACCAGGGCAATATCTATTTTTTCCTAACAATTCTGATCTTCAGCTTAAGGGGTACTGTGATGCTGATTGGGCAGCATGTTCTGATACAAGAAGGTTTGTTACGGGTTATTGCATATTTTTGGGGAACTCTCTAATGTCATGGAAGTCTAAAAAGCAACACACTGTGTCAAGGTCCTTAGCTGAGGCTGAATATAGATCAATGGTTGCTGCGGTTTGTGAGTTTACATGGCTGAAGAACATATTAAACGATCTTAACATTGCTCATACCAAACATGCATTGCTATTTTGTGATAACCAATTAGCCATACACATAGCAAGCAATCCAGTTTTCGATGAAAGGACCAATCATATAGAGATTGACTGCCATCTAGTGAGGGATAAGGTCCAAGCTAATGAGGTAAAAATGTTACATGTGGCGTCTCAGCAACAGTTGGTAGATTTATTGACCAAGCCTTTAGTTGGAACGAGATTTGCTTCATTGCTTAGCAAGATGGGAGTGTTAAACAAAGATGCTACATACGGTTTCTCAGCAGCAGTTGGTCGACCTATTGACTAAACCTTTGGTAAGAACGAGACTTGCTTCACTTCTTAGCAAGATGGGAGTGTTAGACATACACTTGCCATCTTGAGGGGGAGTGTTGAAGTCTTAAAATAGCATAGGGTTATGTATGTCATTCATATTAATTAATTTTTATATAAATAGGTTGCCTTCATTCACTGTAAATCATTGTTTTCATTTGGTATAGCAGAATGAGTTGCTTCCCGCCATTTCTCTCCTATCAATCTAGAGCATTCTCTTGCATTTTAATAGAATGTGTGGTTGAAAATGAGTAGAAGAATGAGAATGAAAATTTTAATGTGGCTCAAACAGGGGCTAAATGATAAGACCAATAAAGTGATCTCATATCCATATATTTATTTGGTCTTATCATTTCAAAGTACATTACATATCACATAGACAAGTGATCATCTCTGATCGTAACATTATTCTTGAAATATTAAAGTCAAATCATTTGACGCTATTAACTGTCAACGTGACACTAAACATCGTTATTTATTATGCCAAATTAGCAAAAATAGTTGTTAGAAAAGTATGGATTTACCATACTAGGGAAGCCCAAAAATCAGGCAAAAATTAAAGTTGTTTTTTCTCACCTGATCATGCTTCATTCTCAATTTTAACTCTTATATTTTGTTGACTTGGAATGATAAATAATGTCAATTGGTGACAGGTTGACACCTTAGTGTAAGCATTTGAAACTCGAATGATTATTACGGTAAGAAAATAACTCAATGATCATCGACATAATTATTCAAATTTTTATGTGACCATGGTCATAATTAACCCGCAAGTAGTGTTAACTGTATTTCAAAATTGTTGGAAGTTCGTTTTAATTAGGTTTGCATTGCTCCACGTGTACATATGTGACATGTATTCCATGTGTTACACATGATGTGAAACCAAAATAATTCTTCTCCACGTAATATAAAAAAAAGTAGTTCCTGTGTTGATGTTAGCACCAAATTTCGGCACATTGAGGTTTTGTTTCTTTCTAGTCAATATCTTCAAATGGTACAATGAAATGGAGGTTTCTAGTCCATGTTTGGAGGGAATTTAAGTCAATTTCTCAGCAAATTTTGATTTTAAAAAGTGAATGAAATGTATGGTTAAAAAGTCGTGGATCTCATAAAATATATGGTTAAAATTAATTGTTGACCTTGACTTATATTAAAATCTGATTTTTTATTTCTACCAAACGGGACTTAATAAATAAGGAAAACTATTAATTAGTTAGTAATCCATTTATAGATCATATTGAGGAAACCATAAGCAAAATGGGTTTCATATTATTTTAGCACATTGCAAGAATAATTCTTGTGTCCATTTTAGGGCTGGAAATGGTCCAATTCGATCCGATTCGGATCTAAGGATAATCGAACCAAATCCGAATTTTCGAGTATTTAGTAAATGAAACGAGTTAATTACTCCAATAGTCACTGACTGAACTTTACCAAAAGTTTCCACCAGGTCACTGAACTTTAAAAACTACGTGGTTAGTCACTGAACTTTCGAAACTGCAACCTCATCCATCACTGAACTTTAAAAATCACTCAATTCATCACTAAACTTTGCAAAAAATTTATACGGGGTCACTGAACTTTGTAAAAAGTTTCCCAGATGGTCACCTATTACAGTGAACTTTGCAAAAAGTTTCCTAGATGGTCACTGAATCGGTGACCATCTAGGAAACTTTTTGCAATTCGGTGACCATCTAAGAAACTTTTTGCAAAGTTCAGTGACGAATTGGATATTTTTAAAGTTCAATGATGGATGGGGTTGCAGTTTCGAAAGTTCAGTAACTAACCACGTAGTTTTTAAAGTTCAGTGACCTGGTTGAAACTTTCGGTAANTTCGAAAGTTCAGTAACTAACCACGTAGTTTTTAAAGTTCAGTGACCTGGTTGAAACTTTCGGTAAAGTTCAATGACTATTGGGGTAATTAACCCTAAATGAAACCATTGGGTATAAGTTTAATTATGAAACCGTTCGGGTTCGGCTCGATTCGGTTATATTCGGTTATAGAGTTTCATATAATAATTAATTTTTTTTATATTTACAATAACGCTACATTAATTCAACTAATGACATGTTTAATTTTAGTTCTTACAAAATAAGGTAGTCCAATTCTGTGATATCTTTTGTGCTTCTCTTTGTTGAGTTCGCATATATTTGGCAGCTAAAATCACAGGAAGATGAAGATATTGAGCTCTCAAGAATAAAGAGAGGCTTCAAATTCGATTTCTCCAAACAGAAATAGTCTAGTGTAGAATAAGAGATTTGAGTAAAATTTAGGTCGATTTGATTAATTGGATTTGGGTTGGAAATTAGAAATAAGAAAATCATATTTTAGGTTTAAGCTAAATTAATTAATTAACAAATTTATTTAGAAAAAAATAAAATAATTTGACTTATTTAAGATAAAAAAAAATTAGGAATATTAGGTTCTTCGATTCAGGTCCGATTCGGTTAGTTTGGTTCGAAAATTTTGTCCAGCCCTAATCTATTTAGGTCGGTTGAAAACGTCTATATCTAGGACATATGTAATCAACTTTGTTTCATCTGCACGAGACGTTCGTTATGCTAAAATGCTTTTTACATGAACATGAAGATATTGACGAGGTGTTTGACATTTTGAATAGAAGTTCTGGAATTACCCCATCGTGCTCTGTAGATTACAACGAAGATAGTGATGAAGAGATTGCGAAATTTATAATAGGGTGAATGGTGATACAAAGCATGAAAAATGACTTTTGAACCCTTTTTTTTTTTTAACTCATTAGCTCCTAATCTTCTTGATCGGTCAAGTTTCTCGACTACAGTTTGTTAGCGGGAGGTTATGTCAAAAGCTCTGCTCCAAAGTCTATATTTTTATATTATTTTCTTAATAACAAATATTCCACCAATATGATGGTTTGGTAAAACAAGATCAGCTTTTTCATTCTTTTTAACCTATTTTTGATCGACCTGTAGGATGGACACATTGATAAATCATATAATCTCATTGGACGTTCAACGACTTCCTAAAGTGCGATTGCTCATCTAATGTAAGACTAACACACTCCTCTTGGATTACTTGTATTTTCCCGAGACAAATTTACTTGACATAGAGGTGTAAGTTTGTTAAATGCTCTCAATTTTCTATTTCTTTGGCAACCACAAATCAAGAGATAAGTTCACAACCAAAAACTAAATAGAGGAAATGCTCATAAACAAATTTTCAATAACAAACCAAATTTACACACAATATTTCAACGTTCACGCTTGTGTCAAACTGTTATTTCATGTTCCTTTTTCTCCTATAATATATATGCATATATATGGGATTAAATGATAAGACTAATAAAGTGATCTCATATCCATATATTTATTTGGTCATATCATTTCAAAGCACATTACCTATCACATAGACTGGTGATCATCTCTGATCGTAGCATTATTCTTGGAATATTAAAGTTAAATCCTTTGACTTTCTTAACTGTCGACGTGACACTAAACATCATTATATATTACGCTAAATTAGAAAAAATCGTTGCTGAAAAAGTGTCGGTTTACCATACGAGTGAAGAAAAAATCAGGCAAAAATTAAAGTTATAAATTTTCTCAGCCGACCATGTTTAATTCTCAATTTCCAACTCTTATATTTTGTTGACTTGGCATAATATATAATGTCGATGGGTGACATGTTGACACCTTAATGGTGCCACATAGGTTAATGTATTTATTTGATTGACAATTAGTGTAAGCATTAAAAATTCGAATGACTATTACTGTAAGAAAATAACTCAATTATCATCCACGTAATTACTCAAATTTTTATGTGACCAACAATTGGTGTTAACTTTTTATCAAGCATAATGTGAATGAATAATTAATGCAATTTGTCTATTTCAAAATGGTTGGCAGTTCGTTTTAATTAGGCTTTCAATGCTCAACGTGTATATATGTGACACGTATTCTTTCTCCAAATCAAGTGTTACACATATGGTGTGAACCCAAAATAATTCCTCTCCACCTAATATTAAAAACGTAGTTCTTGGTTGATGTTAGCACTAAATTTCGGCATATTGATGTTTTGTTTGTTTCTAGTAAATCAACATCTTCAAATGGTACAATGAAATGGAGGTTTCTATTTTAGTGAATGTTTGGTGGGAATTCAAATCAATTTTTTAGTATATTTCGATAAATTGTGGATGAAATGTATAATTAAAATTTATGGATCCCATAAAATATGTTGTTAAGATTAATTGTTGATATTGACTTATATTAAAATCTGAATTTTTATTTCTACCAAACGGGACTTAATAAATAAGGAAAACAGTTAATCAATAGTTAGTAATCCATTTATAGATCGTATTGAGGAAAACATAAGCAAAATGGGTTTGATATTATTTTAGAACATCAACAAAATAATGCTCGTGTTCATTTAGGTGGAGCAAACGTCTATATTTCGGACATACGTAACCAATTTTCTTTCATCTGCACGAGACGTTCATTATGCCGAAATGTTTTTGGACAAGAACATGAAGATATTGACGAGGTGTTTGACATTTTGAATAGAAGTTTTGGAATTATCCTATCGTGCTCTGTAGATTATAACAAAGATAGTGATGAAGAGATTGCGAAATTTATAATAGGATGAATGGTGTTACAAAGCATGAAAAAGGACTCTTGAACCTTTATTTTTTTTTTAACACTCATTAGCTCCTAATCTTCTTGACTGGTCAAGTTTCTCGACTATATTTTGTTAGTGGGAGGTTATGTCAAAAGCTCCCCTCCAAAGTCTATACTTTTATATTATTTTCTTAATAACAAATATTCCACCATTATGATGATTTGGTAAAACAAGATCAGCTCTTTCATTCTTTTTAACCTATTTTTGATCGACCTGTTGGATGGACACATTAATAAATCATATAATCTCATTGGACGCTCAACGACTTCCTAAAGTGCGATTGATCTATTGTAAGACTAACACACTCCTCTTGGATTACTTGTGTTTTCCCGAGACAAATTTACTTGACATAGATGGTGTAAGTTTGTCAAATGCTTTCAATTTTCTATTTCTTTGACAACCACGAATCAAGAAGTTCACAATCAAAAATTAAATAGAGGAAATGCTCATAAACAAATTTTCAATAACAAACCAAATTTACACATGACATTTCAACGTTCACGCTTGTGTCAAACTTTTATTTCATGTTCATTTTTCTCCTATAATATATATATGCACATATATGGGATTAAATGATAAGACTAGTAAAGTGATCTCATATCCATATATTTATTTGGTCATATGATTTCAAAGCACATTACCTATCATATAAACTGGTGATCATCTCCGATCGTAGCATTATTCTTGGAATATTAAAGTTAAATCCTTTGACGTTATTAACTGTCGACGTGACACTAAACATCATTATATATTACGCTGAATTAGAAAAAATCGTTGCTGAAAAAGTGTCGGTTTACCATACGAGTGAAGCCAAAAAATAAGGCAAAGATTAAAGTTGTTTTAAAGTTTCTCATGTGACCATGTTTAGTTCTCAATTTTCAACTCCTATATTTTTTTGACTTAGCGTAATAAATAATGTCGATTGGTGACAGTTGACACCTTAATGGTGCCACATAGGTTAATGTATTTGTTTGATTGACAATTAGTGCAAGCATCAAAAACTCGAATGACTATTACTGTAAGAAAATAACTCAATGATCATCGACGTAATTACTCAAAGTTTTATGTGACTATGGCCATAATTAACCACAATTGGTGTTAACTTTTTATCAAGCATAATGTGAACGAATAATTAATGCAATTTGTCTATTTCAAAATTGTTGGCCGTTCGTTTTAATTGCTTGCAGTGCTCAACGTGTACATATGTGACATGCATTCTTTCTCCAAATCATGTGTTACACATGATGTGAAACCAAAATAATTCCTCTCCACCTAATATTAAAAAAAGTAGTTCTTGTGTTGATGTTAGCACTAAATTTCGGCACATTGATATTTTGTTTGTTTCTAGTAAGTCAACATCTTCAAACGGTACAATGAAATGGAGGTTTCTAGTTTGGTCATGTTTGATGGGAATTCAAATCAATTTTTAGTATATTTTGATAAAATGTGGATGAAATGTATAATTAAAAATTATGAATCCCATAAAATATGTTGTTAAAATTAATTGTTGACATTGACTTATATTAAAATCTGAATTTTTATTTCTACCAAACGGAATTAATAAGGAAAATAGTTAATCAGTAGTTAGTAATCCATTTATAGATCGTATTGAGGAAACCATAAGCAAAATGGGTTTGATATTATTTTCGCACATCACAAAAATAATTCTCGTGTTCATTTAGGTGGAGCAAACGTTTATATTTAGGACATTTGTAACCAACTTTCTTCCATCTGCACGAGACGTTCATTAGGTTGAAATGCTTTTGGACATGATCATGAAGATATTGATGAGGTGTTTGACATTTTGAATAGAAGTTTTGGAATTACCCACCGTAGATTACAATAAAGATAGTGATGAAGAGATTGCGAAATTTATAATAGGGTGAATGGAGATACAAAGCATGAAAAGGACTCTTGAACCTTTCTTTTTTTTTTTTCTTTTTAACTCATTAGCTCCTAATCTTCTTGACTGGTCAAGTTTCTTGACAATATTTTGTTAGCGGGAGTTTATGTCAAAATCTCCCCTCCAAAGTCTATATTTTTATATTATTTTGTTAATAAGAAATATACCACCAATATGACGGTTTGGTAAAACAAGATTAGTTCTTACATTCTTTTTAACCTAATTTTGATCGACTTGTTGGATGGACATATTGATACCCATAAAATCTCATTGAACACTCGACAACTTCCTAAAGTGCGATTGCTCATATATTGTAAGACTAACACACTCCTCTTGGATCACTTGAGTGTTATCGGGACGTATTTTACTTAAAATAGATGGTGTAAGTTTGTCAAATACTCCTAATTTTCTAGTTCTTTGACAACCATGAAATCAAGAGATAAGTTCACTATCAAAAACTAAATAGAGGAAATGCTCATAAACAAATTTTCAATAACAAACCAAATTTACACATGACAATTCAATTTTCACATCTTATGTCAAACTTTTATTTTTGTGTTCCTTTTTCCTCCTATATATATGCATATATATGGGACTTTTTTATTTTTGAAAAAAGCTGAAAGTAGAAAATACTGTTGAATTTTATGAAACTATAGTTTCCATATGTAATCGATCTATTGTCAAATACAACCCTAATGAATCCGTTCTCTACCCATATAATTCGGCCCACACTTTATTCAGATGTCCAAAGTCCAATTATTTAATTTTTTATTAGATTACTTTAATTTTGGAAACCTTTAGGGAAAAAATCACAACTTAATGATTTAGTATACACTAGATTACAAGTCATGTTTATAGTTTGAAACTTCAAAAGTCATGTGTATGTATGTATGTATGTGTGTGTGTGTGTAGATTTTGTTACATCTGTTTCCTACAATTAAGCGTGCTTTCCTTTTATAACAGGACTCCCTACAATACAAATTCCAATCCCAAAATTACATATTCACTAGGAATTCAAATTTTCACGACACAACCTCTTTCAATCGTCGAAGAAGACAAAGTAGGTAAGCGTTTCGATTGATTTTGATCACAAATTGAAACTATTATTTCTCATCACAAATTTTCGAAATCAATTTGATATACTGAAAATAATCGAACAGTTTAGATAACGAATTATAAATTCTAATCATCGGAGAAGACAATCCAGATAATAATCCGATTATTTTGGTCACGAATTGATTTTTCAAGTTACAATTGAAAATTCCGGTTACAGTTTTTATTTTATCTATGATCTAACTATATTATAGGTTCATCAACAAATCCAAATAGCAGGCCACAGAAAATTTAATCGAACCAGGAAAAGAGATTTTAGGTAACAACTAATAATATTGAAGTCACGAATTGAATGCTATAATCAGGAATTGATTTTTCTTGTCACGGGTTCAGCAGAAAAACTCAATGCAGGCAACACAAGATTTGATCAATGCTGGAGAATATATTTAAGGTAAACGCTTCAAATATTTTGGTCTCAAATTGAATGCTCTAGTCAAGACGGTATTTTTCTCGTCACAATTTCAGCAGCAGCTCTAATTTGCATGCCATAGAAACTTTGATCAGCACGGGATAAGATATTCTAGGTAACCATTCAAAATATTTTGATCACAAATTGAATGCTCTCATCACAAATTGATGTTTCTCATCACGGGTTATTGTGCGGAAAAACTGAAACTGAAATTAGTTGGACAAATCACATATTACTAATTGATATAATTATATACTTTAGTTCTATGACCTACTTTCTGTATATGTGACTTATGCGTGTACTGCGTATAATGGAATATGAAGGAAAAATATGTGAACTATGTAAAATGAATTGTGACCTATGTTTCACCTATTGTTACATACATTCTAATCATGTGTCTTGTATGAAAATATGACCAATATTTTATTATTGTCATTCCTGTATTAACTTTGTGAATTGTATTATTTTCATCACGAGGCCATATTGATATTAATATTAATCTCTAGAAATGGTGTGCATTCACATATGTTTGTTCAATGGATTTCAATTATCGATGGCATTGTTAGATTGTAATTGCAGTTATATAAACCTTGTGGACACAATTATGAAAGAGTTTGGTTTGGATCCTAAGAAGGTAACAGTCTCATTGAAGTATGTATTGAACGATGATTTGCCTCTGATTAGGATAAAAAAATGACAGTAATGTGCTATCGTACATCTGTTGAAGGATATGGATCGTGAATTTGCTAAATACCCATTAATCATTGATGTAACTGATATAGAAATTGTTTAACCATTTATCACGATGCCAGTTATTGCACGTTGTAGTGGTGAGCCGTGTACATTACAGGACATAGCATTCGACATATGTGAAGCATCCGTAAAAAACATGGGTCACATGTGTGAGACCAAAGTCACAGTTGTATCTTTCGAAGATGCTAGAGAGGTAGAAGAAAGAAGGGTCTACCTTGATAAAAATATTTTGAAATTGAACTTGTCCTTTTTTTGCCATATAAAACATGTTTGAGTTTATGGTTGTATGGTCCGACAAGAAAGAATGTGTTGTAAGGTGTTCACATGATGAATATAGTTAAATATGTAGATCGTCAAAATGGGATAAAATGGATCTATTTAAGATCAGGAAGAATGGTGGTTACACGTGCTTCAAATATAGTATTGGGGGTCATACATGCAAGTATCAACTACAGTTGTGTCATCTAGCATCAAGTACACATTGTCCCCGTACTATATACACTCCAAAGGATATATGCAGTGATATGTTGCATACTTATGGGTTTGTTTAAATTATTCGAAGGCTTGGAGGTCTCGCGAGCAAACATTGAAAATGATTAGAGGTGATCCAACCGATTCATTCGGTAAGATACCAATCTTCTTCTACATACTTCAATAAAACAATCCTGGTATGGTCATAGTATTGGAGGTTGATAGTCACAATAGGTTCAAATATTGCTTTATGTCATTTGGTGCATCAATACGAGGATGAAAACATTGTAGGCCTATGATTGTTATTGATGGTACTTATTTGAATGGTCAGTATGGTGGTATGCTTTTCACAGCATGTACACGTGATGCAAATAATAGCATATTCATTCTTGCTTTTGGAATTGGAGATAATGAGAACGACATATCTTGGACATGGTTTTTCGAGAACTTGAAGAGGCATATGGGTATAGGGAAGGATTGTGTTTTGTATCGAATGGTTACACCACTATAAAAATGCAATAGAACATGTGTATCCGGGGACCATCATGGTATTTGTTCATATCATTTGCTGCAAAACTTGATATCATATTACGGGCAATCGGGTCAAAAAATTACACAAGCTTTCAATTCGGCTGTCCCTGCTTACACATTGGAAGAATTCTAATATATCATGTGACAGCTGGACAAAATCAATGAGAAGATTAGACGTTACTTGGTGGTGTATTACATTTGATTACATTTTCACATACATAAAAATGGTCACATGTCAGTTATATGGTATTCATGGATATGATATATGTTTGTAGGCTGATGTCACGATTCCATATGCCAGTAAACAGATATTCTATAATGACATCGAATGCCATAGAATTACCCTGATGTATCCTTGCTAGAGTCATTGCGGCAAACTATACAATCTTGATTCTATAAATATAGAGACGAATATCATGGAACTTTCATGAAGTTCTCAAGCAAGTACGAGAAAGAGATGAGGAAAATGAGTTTAGTTTTGAGGAATTTGAGGATAATTTTATTATTTTGATAACTAACATTTATGTATGTGACCTGAACATATATGCATGTGACCTAAAATGTATATTTGTGACAAAACATATATATCTAATATGTACGTCATGACTGTGACCTGATATTTTATTTGACCTAATATATACTTTGAGCAACGTAAATGCACGTGCATGATGTTATAAGTTGATTTGTTATCGTGTCTGTACGCATTGGCTGTAATTACGAATACAAAAAGGGATCCATATGATTAATGTACTTATTATTACACAAGAGATATATACGTGAATATATCAATATTCTATTTATCATGTTGAAAATTCAACTGAATGGACAATGCCTAAAGAAGTACACAACAAAATTGTGTTAGCTCCTAATCAGAAATGGAGTTCTAGAAGACCTACTGAGAAAAAGAAGAGATCATCCGAAGAAGGAAAACCTACATTCAAATGTAGACGTTGTGGAAGACATTGTCACAACCTCAAGAGATGCTCTAGTTAGGACCCATTAAGCCAAAATCACAGAGAGAATAACACCTAATAATATGAATTCAACTGATGATACAATTAGATCATAGATATATCATATTCTTGTAGTTGAAACATTCATTGAAATAACACAATTGCAATTAAACGTGTCTAGTGTCTTTTCAATTGTGCAATTGAGTTGTGACATCTAGTTTGTTGTGTCTTAATAGTTAATAATTAGTTAGTGATTTCTGCACATGAAATTGTGGTATGTTGGTACTTCACAAGCACATGTAACATCTGATTGAAATCAGTAACTTGATTGGGAACAACTAAAAAAAAATTTTGAATTCCATTGACTAGGGTATGATCTGATTATGTGATTCGACATGTATATACATATATATATATATGTATATTTGACAATTTGAAAACTGCCAGGAAAGCAGCATCAACCTTGATTGTTTAGCATGTGCATGTGTAATGTGACCTGTCCATATTACATTATGTAGTATAACATGTACCCTAAGTTGCATAACTAGACTGTTCATATATATTTGACGATATGATAATAGATCGTGACCTCATCAACAACGTTTAATAAATAACTATGACCTATGGAGTGTGACATATATATGTAACCACTTATACCCTATACACTATGAATCGCGACATATTTATTATAACACGTGACATTTTCCAAAATACCTGTGTCCTGTGTGTTGTCACATGTGACCTATGCAATAAGATAGACATGAAACATTAAAAATGCTATAGGAGTCTATTATCACATAGACATCATAAACGTGTTGTAACATGTGATCTATGGCATGTCTTTATTTTCATTAGTCATGAGACATTAAACAAGTGATTTGGAGAATCACAGCAGACATCAGAAAAACATAAATAGTTGTGGTTGCAACCATAGCACACATTAGACCTGTATATAAAAATCTGTGACATTTCCAGCAAATCTGAAACCCATGACAATAATATGTAATAAAAAATGAGGTATTATTAACTTAAACATGTTGCATTCATGTATTGTAACTCAGACTTTAAGTCCACAGGTTAATATTCATTACTAATATTCATAAAAGTTACAAACACAATCATCAATTTCATTTACAAATGTAATTTCAAGTTTCACTCTATAACAATCCCCTCATCCTTTGTAAGCTGCTTCGCTCGCTTCTCATAAATCTCTCAATATTTGTAGATCAGTGTGACAATTTATGCGGTATGGAATGTCTACCTTCACGGAGGATATATAAGGTGTATAAAATCATGAATATCTCGCAATCATGACTGAGGAACAACATAAAACAGTTTTTTATGAATGAAATTTTTAAAAAGTTATACACTTTGAAATCTTGGCCACAAACTTATCCATTCGTCTGCTACAGTAGGGTATCATCGATGATCATCTTCAAGTCCATGCAGTCGGGATTCATGATAATCAGGGTTCTTTTTCGACATTCCCAAAGCATTCATTAGAGCAGGCAAAATTTTCAAGTATAGCCCAATTCTTTGTAGAACCTTCCGATCAAGGTAGCTCTAACTAGCCAAATTTATAACCTAGAAGAACCATGTCTTATGACCTACTAGGAATGAACTAATAACAAAAGCGGGATTGGTAAGACTGTCTTCCTCGCTAAACTTTTTCCTGTAACCGAAATTGAAGATTAACTTATTTTGTTACAATGAGTTCTTGAGTAAATTCTACAAATTGATGCAAAATTTATGTACCTTTTTTTGGTTTGTACCCTCTCTAGAACCAACCCAGGAATGCCGATCTGTCAACATCTTCAACATGGTTTTTATAATTTTCAAAAACGACGACACTATCAGCATGCTTAAAGATTTTCCCTTCTCCAACAACGAATGGAGACTACAATATCATCGCGGGCTTTGAAACCCACTAATCTGGTAATTCAGAAGTTGGTTCAGCCGTAGGTAATCCTTGTATATTGTTGTAACATGTCGAACTTTGTTTATATAAAGTCATTAAGTTGAACATCCAGAAAATGAACTGTCTGTAACCTGTTTCGTAAATATGTGTGTGATTTGTCACATATGAACACTGAATATTTGTGACCTATATATAATATGTGGCCAATAGGGTAAACGATACTGGATTTGTGAATACCTCTATATCAACATTTTTTGTTGTCATCACAGCATCAAATATGACAAAATCTAACAGCTTCTAAATTTCTTCGAAATTTAAAACATCAGGTAGTGTAAATCCGACTCCCAAATCAAATGATGGTGTTTGGAGATTATATGAGAAACCAAGATCATCACTTAGGTCCATCTTACTCTTCCCTTTCCTGTCGACATTTGGTTCCGCATTTTTCGCGTGTAAATTAAATTGGAGAATATTTGAAATTTCAAATGCAATTATGGTCGTTAAAGAAATGTGAAAATATCATGTACCTACCTCCTCGGTCTTATCAAACCCTCCAACAACGTAATTGTTTTGTATTTTCAACTCTATAAGCTTCTGTATCTCCAATTCCATAATCATTTGATTTGTCAATAAACCATCTCAAATTCTCATCCACTGAATCTAAAATCATGGCTGACAAAGATTCAAACAGAAATTGCATATTTGTCCTAGTCTCCATCAAGTCACTTTTTATTTCTCCTTACGATTGGACAATGTAATTCATTTTCATTGTCTGCTCAGCCTTCTGAGATGACATTTGTGACTTGATGTTATCAAACTGAACATTCAAAACTTCATTATTTAACTTGAGCTCAGAAATTTGCATACTGAACTCTCTTTTCAACTCCTCAAACAACTGAAAAATGAAAAAACAAAATCTTATATGTGACCTAAAAATAGTGATATGTGACCAAAAATAAACATGTAGTGCATACTGAAAACACAACTGCATGATCGGTAACCCCGAGCTAAATGACATGTGACTTGAAAATACTGATCTATGACCAGTGATGGAAATATTTTGCAAAATGAAAACACAATTGACTTAAATAACAACTTACATCAACCTAATGCGCCCCATGTGAATGTAGTTCCTTTGGAGAACGAGGGTCAGCTGACGGACTTTCGTCAGTCTGAGATTTTTCGTGGGAAGATGTCCCATGCCATCTTGGTGGAGGATCAACGAAATCATCATCATTGTCGAAGGCATCAGCCTATCCAATACTACTGTTTATTAACATGAGTACTATTTACGATTTTTTTGCGTATGACGGACCTAACTTCCCACTCGTACCAGCATGATTAGCTGACCTTTCTGTCCTACTCTTATTTCTTCGGCTATCCCATGATTTGTCCGATTGAATTGACTTGTTATACTGGACATCATTCATGTATGACATGGCCATCTCAGTATTTGAGGGGTCCTGGTCACAATCTCAATCTACAGTTCAATATAGATTAGAAAAAATATTATCAACAATTGACAATATAATACATAACATGCTCTTTTGTTTTTGAAAGTTTACATCATGATTTTAGAAGCAGTAGGCTCCTTCCAACTTAGCAGTGGATGGTTGCTTGTCTGCCATCCAATTCTTGATGCAAGGGTGCATCTTCGATATCCTTGTGACCACAATTCCATCGAGACTGGGAAATGTCTCGTATATCCATGCTTGACAGTCTAGCAACATACCTCGTAGCCTATAGTGTGTAATCCTCCTACTCAACCCGTCTTTCAATGCATTTCCCTATGGAAACCTGTCCATTGCAGAGAAATCCTCAACAAGAACGAACAAGAAGTAGTCAATAAACTTCTTGTAATCTCTAGGAAAGAAATAAGTAGTGATGAATTACGAAGCCCCAATCATAGCAACGTTCTTATCTAGTAGGGTTTCAACAAGATTCAAGTCCGGCATTTGCCATGCAAATATAAATGTGGACTTAGCGTTTTCATGTGTTACACCATCCACTTGACAAAAGTATTTTCTCTTCAACTGTGACGGTCTATTTTCAATCGTCTGTGTTATCACTGTCTCTAGAACATCTCAGGCATGTAACTAAACAGAACTCGGCGATAGAGAACCTAACATATCGTCCAGACACACAACCACATTTATTCGTCATTAGGGTGATAAACTTGCCTAAAAAAGTAGTAAATCAATTGTGGTTGAATCACGATTTCATGGCAATCCAGGAAATGGGCAGAGCATGTTTCCATCAATATGCATTTTGTGTTTGACTTAAATTTGTTTTGATGGTGGTAAAAACACCCTTCGTCACTAAGGTTGTAATCTTGCTTGAAAATAAACTGTCTTCTGGTACTATGATTTGCCAAACCTGCATTGAGTATTTGGAATGACATAATGTTAAACACTTGTTTAGAATCACATACAGAGAAAATGATAAACAATATTTAAAATCGGGTTACATATAATGTGTTCAATGAGTCACATATATGTAGTCTTGTGCACTCGAGTCACAAATTGGAAAGGAAACTAAATCAGGTCACACAAACACACATATATTGGTATATAATCACATGAATAAGGTCAAAGACATAGCTAATGTTATGCATTCAAGTCACATATTCATAAAAACCTTGGTCGCATTCGGATATCATGGTCACATATGGACTCTTTATGTTTAAAACACATATCATTCATAAAATTGAAAAATGGACCTAAGTTTTAAATAGTATGGATTATGTTTAGAACACATCATTCATAAAATTAAAATCATGCCACAGACATAGATAATGTTATACATTCAAGCCACATATTCATAAAAACTTTGATCATATTCGGATGTCATGGTCACCTATGGACATTTATGTTTAGAACACATATTAGTCATAAAATTTAAAAAATCAATTTCCATAAAACATAGGGTTCAAATACAAACCCTAACCCATATGACTAATGAAATTGAATCGAATAAATGTCACAAATGTCCAATACATTTTCAATATTTCTTTCCCATCAATTTTTGAATACATACATATAACTCAAATTTTTTTTAAAAAAAATTGAAATTAACTTGTTCGATAGTCACTTTTGCACAGTCACAAACAACTTATGCTTTTCGATAGGGTTTGTTTAGGGCTCTCCTCAATCTTCCTTTTACTTCTTCTTTGTGGAGTGCCTTTGATGTTGATTACCTTTTTTGCCCTCTTCGCTTTTATCATTTCACTTCGACTTCGGGATCTTTGATTTTTACAAAATAATGGACGAGATGATGAATGGAAGATGTGATGTTGATAATATAAAGATGAGAAGTACAAAATACAGTTGAAATGGTCGGAATAAGGAAAACTGAATGGTGATATCGTGTGGAGTCGTGGGGAAGGAGTTTGAGAGAGAAGGAATTTGAATAATAATGGAAGTTAAGATAATGGGTAATTTGAATTATGATATTTAAGGAAACACATTTTATGTATTTAATATACATAATATTTAATTATTATCTATAATTAAAAATAATTAATATTTAATAATTAGTTCAATAGTTGATTTTTGGTTATAAAACATTCTCACTTGATTTTTGAACTGTGAATTTGAAATGTCTGGAACTGTGTAATTTCCACTAGCCTTATTTATACAATTAATTATATATGTCTACCCACATGACAAATTAATATTTTTCCCAACAAATACATCACTCCATTTTCGTTACTTTTCACTTAATAATAAGGTTTAATTGGACTATCTGACATATAACTATACATGTAGACTCACAAACCATTACAATAGCGCCCGAATACTCTTCTTAGAGCTCATGTTCGTGTCCCTTTGAGGAAATGTTTTACATTTATATAAAGTTTAACTCAAAATTATTTAATCTGAAAAAGTAACTATTATTCGGATCTAAAAGATTTTACTAATAAAGATCAAAAACTAAAAAGGTGTTAATTATTAAATATAAATATCTTATGTCGGTATCCGTATTTAAATGTACGATTTCGAAAAATTGAAATGGAAGTATCTATGAATTGTGCGGTAATGATTTGAGAAGTTGTCTAGGTTGTATATGTTGAATTTTATGAAACTTAAACTTTATAAAACATTCATGAATTGTCAAGATTTCCATATCAAATCACCAAAAAAATTAGTTAATGTGAACATACCTTAATCTATTGATTTGAATCTTGAAGCTTGAACTTGCAATCCCTTTAAATCTAGATTTTTTGTTCTTAAGTTTTGATTGTTTAGTCCTTTTTCTTGATTCTTGATTATGGATTCTTGAATTCTTCAATCCTTCTTCTTGATTCTTGAATTCCTTTATGCGGGGTTTGGATCTTCTTTTTGTTAGAAAAGTTGCTAGTTGCAATACAGTAAAGTG
>CAIGRT010132731.1:0-18322 GCA_903798405.1 Fraxinus platypoda
CCTATGAAGTAATCCAAATACAAAACACGGTTTAACATCATCGTCCGGATTTATTGGGTATCAAAACCCAACAACAACAACAATATGAAAGAGAAGAACAGAGAAGTTCTTATCACATTCTCCTAGCACTTGTCAATTGCTGTTGAAAAATTGCAACATTGCTTTGGAAGGGGATTGCACTTCAATCATAAAAATAGAGGGCTAGAGCATGCACGGGCTCTTCTCTCGTTCTCTTTGCCAATCAATATTTTTCGTTTCAATTTTTGATTGCGGGTTTTTTGTTAAACCTCTCAAACAACCAACCCTCTAATATTTTGGGCTATTAAAAACCAGCCAAAACGTGGACAGCAAAAAGAACCTGAGAAAGAGTAAGACTAAAGACTAAAGAGTGCAATGCATGGCTGGCTGTGTTTTAGAGAGCACCACCTTGAGGCCTAAGCCTTGAGCACTCATACTGTAAGATTTGAGAGTCCTAACGGAAGGTTCACATGATGTGTACCTTGAGGCATATGCCTCGGGCACCTTGAAAACAATTCATGGTCTTTCGCCACATCTTTTGTGCTTAGTCGCTACTCCAGGAAGCATGGAAACAAGTTCTAGTTTCTATTTTCTAATAATGGATGTAGTTTTGTGGGTGAAATTACCAAATGGATCAGGTTACAACAATGTCTTGGTTTGTCCTTGAGAAAAAAATAATTTTTTGTTTCTGTGCTAATCCACTAATAATATATTGACTTTCAATTTTTTTACAGAATCTTGTTCAAAATAATAAAATTTATAATATTAATAATATCAGCGTAACAATGATAATCATATCGTCAAAGACACAGTTCCAGTTCCTATTTTCGTGATTTGTCAAGTACATTGAACTGCTTCTGGTTAAGCTAAGCTGTCTTGGGATACTGATAAAAATGCCACAAGCACCTAGGCTGCCTTACAGTGAAATGTGGAAAGGAGTTTCTGTTGATTCCAAATATAATATTTATTAGCTGTGCCTGTAATTTATGACAATTAAGAGTATGCCGTTTCTAAGATATACATGCACATGCATACACACAATCAAACCCACAAATGCCCATATGCATATGCCATGGATATGTATGAATATGTTAGTGGATAATTATTTCCTATAGCTATTAGCTTCAGAATATCTCGAGGGACTTTATTTTGACGCTAGTTCCACCGGGGAAGTTCAAAATAAAAAACTTACAGTATCAGCGAGCGTGCGAGCCCACATACATGCGCACATGTATTAATTCGATATATATGAATGTGTTAGTGGATTTTCATTTCCCATAGCTATTAGCCGTGGATTATCATACTTTATACCCTAGTTTCAGGGGGAAATTATAAAACAAAAATTTTCAGCTTTTTATTGTAATCCTTGACAAATTGTTGCCAGAATAAAACGAATATAAAGGGTTCCAATTTAGCGAAGTGTCGGCATTGCTTTGTCTCCTCTTGGACTTTATGGATAACAAGCATTGAGCTTCACTTAAACCTTTGTTTGTTGGATTACATCTTTGTTGCTGCTCTAAAATATGCTTAGAGAGTGCCGAGCCCATTGGGTTCCTTGCCTCCCCCTTATTCACACGTAATGCCCAAGGAGCTGGAGCTCGATCATCCATCTCGGTGATGCACATTTCGAGCCATCAATATTGTTTCTTCTTTTCTCCTTTTGAGCAAATGAAACTTCATAACCTGTCAATGGTGAACGGCTTAAGGTGGATAAGTCCATGTACTTTATAGGGCTCAAACACCTGAGTGTCTAAAATAGAATGAAATATGCAAAAGCTGCATTTTAAATTTCTTTGAGAAATGTCAAAGTTTTACTTGCCCATCCTGGATATCTCAGGAAGAAATTTCTGTAAACCTCTTGATGCTTAGTGACCTTATTTGTGTTCTATGCATATTTTTCTCTCCATAAATTCACCTGTTAAATAAATACACCCACTAGACTTAGTAGTTACAAGTGTCTAGATCCTTGGTTGCAGTACATTCTACAATTGCAATATTCTCTATTTATATCCCGAAATTTGTATAAGAACGTGCCTTAAAGTTCTTCCTTTCCTCTTTTAAGCACTAGGTGCGCATTGATTATTGGATATAAATAATGCTCTATTGGTTGTTTAATTTCAGGGAACTTATCTGCACCACAAAGAAATCAAGGCTGCCCAGGGTATCAAGATTACTGGTCAGGTAATTTTATTATTAGAGGGAAGTGTTATTATCTTACCTGCGTTCTCTTGTAGTTGTTCCATCATTGCAACAATATGTCAAAATATAAAATGTGTTGACAAGTGAAATATGACTGTTGATAAAGAATTGTTAATGCAGATTTAATATAGATATAATAAAGAAGCAAGGAATGTTATGTAGATGGAGTCACATTTGGGGCTCCTTAATGTGGATTGTGTGGGGATGGAGAGCAGACGTGAATTATATTTGCTATTTCTTAGAATCTTATTGCATCAGTATGGAACCAATAAGTTAATCCAAAACTCTGTACAAGTAAAGCTTGTTAACCCCGACTTCTACTATGAGATAAGGTTACTTGATTTACAAAGATAGTTTGTCTAAGTGGTTATGTACAGAGTTAGACAGGTAACTTCCTAATTCAAGCCATTTCCCCTCTACAAGCCACCTTACACTTGGCAAACAGACTAACTTACATCTGTTTTTTGTCAATATTGATGGTGTTCTATTTTGTTTCTCTTCTTCTTTTCATAATTGCTTGATTTCTAATTTTAGAAAGGCGATTTATGCTTATCAATTTGGTTCATATCATGGTTCGGGTGTTAAAAATCAGTGAGGGTCTCTCTTCCTTCAGAAATACGAAGAAGTGCACGAGGACCTCGTGTCAATAGTCAAATCAATTGTTCTTTGAGAATAGTTGTAAAAACAAAAGGATAATGATGTGATTTTAGAAATATTATTGATTCTTTCTATCATTTTGACCCAATTCTCAATCTCTTGCACCCAAAACTTGGATCTTCAAATGCAAGCTATTGTCCCATTTTCTATTTCTAGTTTGTGCATTTGCTGAGAATTCTTCAAGATATTCTCCAGTTAAAATTATTTTATTTTCATTGTATTCTTTAGGGCCTTGATCATGCCATTGCTGGCACTGCACTATATGTTGTGGGGCCAGATGATGATTTGGAAGACATCAAAGAAGCAGCCATGGAAGATATGAGGTCAGTTATGAGCCGGATTGATAAAAGTGGTGAAGGAGTTTATGTTCAAGCATCCACCCTTGGTTCTCTGGAGGCCTTGCTGGAGTTCTTGAAGACCCCAGAAGTAAAGATACCTGTTAGTGGTATAGGCATAGGCCCCGTACATAAGAAGGATGTCATGAAGGCAAGCGTCATGCTAGAGAAGAAGAAAGAGTATGCAACAATTTTGGCTTTTGATGTTAAAGTCACACCAGAGGCTCGGGAACTTGCAGATGAACTTGGTGTCAAAATATTCATTGCTGATATTATATATCACTTATTTGATCAGTTCAAGGCCTATATCGATAACCTCAAGGAGGAAAAGAAGCGGGAAACCGCTGACGATGCAGTATTTCCTTGTGTTCTCAAGATTATGCCAAATTGCATCTTTAACAAGAAAGATCCGATTGTTTTAGGAGTGGATGTTCTTGAAGGAATTGTCAAGGTAATATTGATGGGTTATTCTATATGTTTCTTGAGACACTGAATTAATGTATGTTTATTACATATAGTTTTTTACACTCTTTGAGTTCCAGTTATCCATTAAGAATCTTATTAGGACCTGATTTGGGTAAATTTTAATTCAAGTAAAAATAAGTACATGATTAACAAGAAAGTAGATCCTTCCTTGTGATTTAGTGCTTTCATGATTTGCTATCTTGTGAATCTTGCATAGGATGGGACGGGTTCATATTTGTTTTGTATGTTTGGTGCTCTCATGATTTGCTATCTTCTCTCTTGATGTATTTAGATATCTGATTGAATAGATCTGTTGTCTTAACTATCCAGTATTCTAGTCATCATTATATATGTTCATGAGAAATACTTCCCAATTGAGTGGTTTCTTTGTAGAAGTTTATAGTTAGCTCAAAAATGATCATTTTTCTCCTTTTTTCATTCTGTTTCCCATGCAAGGACTTGCCTACCTTTCTCTAATCGTCTGACAATGGTGCAAGTGTCCCATGCTTCACTTCTAAGGGTTTATTCACTTTGCTCTATTTGCATTGTTCTATGTTTCCATGTGTCCTTGTCTGCTTGATTGCCATTTATCTTTTGTTGTTTGGCTCATCATTCTACTTTCAAAACTTCTACAGGTTGGAACTCCAATATGTGTTCCTCAAAAGGATTTCATTGACATTGGTCGGATTGCTTCAGTGGAGAATAACCACAAGCCTGTGGACTATGCCAAGAAAGGACAAAAAGTCGCTATTAAGGTATGATGCTGTTTTTCTACGCTTGATCTTTGGTGCTTCTTTTGTCTAAGATTTTGATTTTTAAATGCTGAAGTACCATAAGGGACTTTTGAAATGTATCTGCACACAGAGAGAGAGTGAGCAGTATGAAAATTAGTAGAGAAAAAGGTTGCTGAGGCGGATTAACAATTTGATAGCCAATTTATATTGTATCTTCAACCTTGTGAGGCCTTTTCTAGAGAAATTAGAGTATCGCGATGCATCTTCCAAAGGTGTGAATATGGAAAAATATTTTTGGATACCCTGTAAACTTTTTACGCTTCCTAAGACCAAATGGCCAAATTTTGGAGCAGAATTCATAAACTGAATTCTAGGAAAACATTAAAATATTTATGCGGAAACAAATAAATCCTGTTGGAAGCTTTGAGAAAACAGAAGGAAAACTTATCGGAGACTGAGAGAAGTAAACTGAGGATATGGATAAGTACAACTATATACTGGTTATCTGTTCATTTGCTTTTCACAATGTTGATCTAGAGAATAGCAGCTGGTCTTATGCGGTTGTAGATGGTTAATATCAGTTATTAGTATGTTCCAAATCAATGTCCTCTTAAGATGAATGCTTCAGAAAATTCCTGCTTATCTTTTTCTATTCACAGTTGAACGGATACGAGTGAAAAAGTTTATAGAAACAGGATAGTTTTTGTGATGTGCATAAACTATTTTTGTCCACTCAGATCACATTCAATTTGATTGGCAATGGGTATCGTTACAACTGAATTATTTCCTTGGGCAAGGTTAATCTTCGAGATTCTAGGATAATATCATTGTGATGTGCAACACAAATTTCCATTCTGTTTCCCCTCCATGCATAAATGATTACAATTTTGGCTGCTGCCAACTTTATAACCTCAAGTTTTATGCTTCAATTTAGTTAGATTCTTGGATATGCAGTCTTCCACTTTCAGCTGGTTCATTCTATCATGTGCTTAGCATTCTTAAAACCTTTTTTGTTTTTTTGTGCATTCTCAGATAGTTAGCAGCAGTTCCGATGAACAGCAGAAGATGTTTGGCAGGCATTTTGAGATCGAAGATGAGCTTGTCAGCCGAATTTCTAGAACATCAATTGATGTTCTTAAAACTAATTATCGGGTATGGAAAAAATTCAACTTATCTTTGTATGCAAGGAGAATATGCATTTTCGCTCTAGGTCCATTTTAATTTTTAAGCATAGTTTTGCTGACTCGTGATTATCTCCAGGATGACCTGTCTAATGAAGAATGGAGACTCTTGGTCAAATTAAAAAACCTTTTCAAGATTCAATAGCTTTGATGATAACAGCATTAAGGAGTTACCTCGAGCTAAACAGACAGGATGAAAGGACACAGTTGAAGGAAGAAGCTTGGACTAGTGTGCATAATAAGGCGAAAGTGATTCGTGTAACATGGTAATGGCGAAACTTATTCTTGCTTAGCTATTTGTGCCAGGAAGCCCCTTCTTCGGAATTGCCATTCGGGACGGTTACAGTTGCCTTCTGCACTTCTCTACGGTTTTGTTGCGTGTTTCTTCTGATGCGAGATTGGCTGGTATAGACTATAGAGGAAAATAATTATGAAGATGATGGTATGATTTTCAACTGTTTGATGAATACGTAGATGGTCGTAAAGTTTTGTACGATTGGTTTTCAGTACTCGTCGGTCTCTATATATCGACACGATGAAATAAAGTTTTATTTTTATAATTCTGGTAGTATATTTCCATTGCATGATGAGAAGAGACTGTGGCTTTGGAGGCTAAACTGGCAGTGTTCCCATTCAATAGCATTTGGGACATGATAAATTTTTCTTGACATTTGAGTTCTCAATTTTTTTACTTTATTTAAGTTGAAGGGCAGTTACGCCTTTTTAGAAATTTTGATAAAACCGTTAATTAAATAATTCTCCAAAATTATTTTCAATAAAATACTTTATAGGATTCACAAATTTTCTCATTTTTCAACTACATATCCTTCAAAAATCTGTGTCAAACAAGCTTTTAATAAGGATAAATTATGTTAATTAATTAGAGGTTGTAGTGAAAATTTACTACTATAACTTACTACTCACTCTTTATAAGCATTTACAAGCAATGCCAAACAAGCACTTGAAAGAAAAAAAAAAATTAAGGTAAAAATGTAACAAGAGGTAAAAGTTGGCGACGAAACGTACAATTTTAACCATATGTTTTCAAAATTCTGAGGTTCAAGAAGGTACTCCACTACTCAAACTTGTGGTATTATCCAGATGCAAGGACTCTAAACGTCAAATTCAACTATTGTTGTATATTCATTGTTTCACGTGACTTTATATTTATTTTGTTGAAAAATGTGAGACATTTAAATATTACATTTTTCTTCTTCTAAATCTTTTAATTGAAAAACGTTGATACGAGATATCTTATACATCATACGATGATTAAATTTGGGATTGGACTACATGAATTTTAGTTTTGGTCTTAATTTGTTTACACCGTATCCTTCACTCTGGATGGGGCTAGTGCTCATTTTTGTTCCATTAATTGAAGAATTAGACATAATAACCCTCT
The DNA here is from genome assembly GCA_903798405.1 of Fraxinus platypoda. NCBI lineage: Eukaryota > Viridiplantae > Streptophyta > Magnoliopsida > Lamiales > Oleaceae > Fraxinus > Fraxinus platypoda. The sequence continues at coordinate 6,992 of CAIGRT010132731.1, forward strand.
TTTAAGTTTTATTTATTACTAAAATACTTCACTACACATGTTTTGAATTAAAAAAAAGAAAAGTAATCTAGTTGAATATCTTTGTTGCCACGTTAGACAATACTTCTGACTTCCATTTTTGTATAATGGTGCATCTCAACTCTAGAGCTTATTATGGACACATAACTATGTTGTCATGTATATTTGAGATTCATGTACACCTCGTCCATGAAAGCATTGAGTTAAGCCATTTTGTCAGAAATTATTGTCCACCTATTTGACAGATACAGTGGTGGCTACAGATGATTGGATGCAAAAATTGATTTTTTAAAAACATTTCAATGATGTGGCATTCTATCAAGGAATATGACAATTTTTTCTGACAATGTAGCATGATTGTGAAAACAGTAGAGGGATACGAGGACAACTTAAGCAAGCAAACACATCTTAAGCACATAAAATGGTTTCTCTACGACAAAAATGACAGATTGGGAATTTAAATGCAATAGAAAAAGATTAGGGACTCATTTGTTACTAAGACAATAGGTGAGGGACCATCTGCCACCTGGACTATCTCATCCGATTAAAGATGTACACCTCTGTAATTCAGTTAACGTTTCATTTCCTTTATTTTTTCTAAAAATCAATTTCTGTAATAAAAATCAAAATCCAGATTGCAAATCAGATCTGATCGTTGCCTCTTCTGATTTTCGGGCGTCCTCTAACTCCCAGTAGCTTACTAAATCACTTGCTTTTTCTAGATCCATTGGTTTTTCTCCACTAGCAAGGCACACGAAAGAATGTAGCTGTCACTTGCCTCAGTTAATAATGCTTTGATCTCTCTCATTTTCTTATGGGTTGCTATTTTTTTGGTAGTTTTATTCTGTGGGTCTGCGTCTTTTGTGTTCTCTTTCATGGATTCTTCATTTTCTGTGGTTTTGGTTTGAGGATGGAATAATAATATTATTTATGTGTGTGCCATTCTTAATGATGCAGGAAGAATTTACAGTTATGTAAGTATTGTGGCGGCAGTCAGCATTTTCTTTTTTTTTGAAATAAAAAATGGGATCGCTTTCATGTAGGTAGAATACCCATTTTTCTAGTTTTTCAATTAGGTAGGACAGAATAGTGTAAATGCTGACAAAATGAGTTTAAATAATTCCAAACACTTGATGGCGAGAATTGAAAACATCTGAATTACTAGCATGAAAAACTATAAATGTCCAATAAGAAAGTATGTATTTTGATTTTGACCCATCTAATTTTCTCAAATTATGTCAGCCTGTTAAAGAAGAAAATAAATTTTGATTGGCTTTTTCGTCAAGGGATAATCCCATCGAAAAGACATAAAAATATAAACCAACATAATAAGTACTTGGATTACTTCTCTTTACAAGATTAACGTTTTAAGATGGAATCCCAAAGCCTTAATAGGTTTTTTGGTTAAGACTTAATCAAGCAAGCATATGGCTTATTTACGTGACACAGTGTAACTACTCATTTGTCCTTGGTATGGACATGGATGAATGACTGGGTTATCAACGATCACAAACATAACTTACTTGGAAAAGGTAAACATTGATTTTGGATCCCTTTTTTGCTGGACAACGTTTGTATTTTTCAGCAAGTCTGTACACATTTATGTAATGTTAGCTTTTTGTTTGAGGGGCCATTGCATTTTGGATCATTTATATATACTGTTGACTTTCGTCTTTTGTCACTGGATATCCTAACTTTAAATTTTGGTGCTTGTATGTTTAAGAGGGAAATGAATGCACCAGAAGCTTGCAGAAAAGTTGCAAGGCACGCTTGGTTGAAAATATAAGTGGGTGGATAGTACACCACGAAAGGGAACAAAACGAGAATCCTTATTCTATTCTTGATATTCTGCACTCCACACCGATCAATGGGGTCCGAGCAGAATCAATTTCCACAACCACCAGCTCCTGGGGTATTTTGATTTCTTACTCTTTTCTTGTTCACCACCCACACCCACACCCACAAAAATATGTGTGGATATGAACTTTACGGGCAGTACAAGTTGGCGTGCTCTGTACTTGAACAGTTGAATGGAATTGACCATCTGGAGTCATTATACTTTAAATCTTTCTTGATGGTCTCTGCCTAACTTGTTACTGGGCCTGAATTTAAGGATACTCAATTTTCTGACTAGTTTGAAAAATGGGCATGATGGGGTAAACTTGTCATAACATAGAAGAGCAATGTATTTTGATTGTCTATGCCATCAATTACCTTTTGGAGTTTACATTTAAGAATTAATGATTTACAACCTGACTTCGTGGACAAAGCATAACAGAGCAAGAATTTCAAGAACATAACTTTTTCTCCAGAAGATAACTTCAGAAAATTTCCCTCTTATAATAAAGCACTTACCCATATGTTCCTGTTGAGAGTTAAAGTATTACACTATTCCACTAAATTTTACTTTGGGACAGTATGTATTCTGATTTTTGCCCGAACATTTATATATTTAGATTATAAGTTATTTTGTAGCATTCTCGCTCTAACTGCAAACAAATTGTTTACTTAAATCATTTTATTTTGCTGAAACTCCTTTTTTTGAGCATTAAAATTTCTCTATTACGTTTTCAGTTGATATAAGGCATGGAACGTCAGCTGTTGTCCCTTGTCACTGTCTTTTTTCCCGATCATTGATGCAGTCATTAAGACTTCGGTTTCCTATGATCCTATTCGTATATTTTGAGAATTTTGAGGCCATTTCACAAAATAGTATGCCAGTAATTAAATTGATAAAATAGAAATTAGTTGGGAGACAATTTAAATTTATTTGGATTAAATGGACCTAAATTTAATAGTTTGGAACTGTCGGTCGATGTGATTCCTGTGTTGTCATCACTTCGTACCTTGGTATACTATTAATGGGCTTTCTAAATTTGTTATTTCCCCCTTAACTAAATCAAACTAGTTCCAGATAGTGAAGGTTGGTTCAGCTTTCTTAGTTTGTGATAACAGAGATCCGTCGTTAATGGGCTTCTTACATTGTAGAGATTGAAATTGATGTATCACGCATTCATATTTACATATGCTCTTTCTCTATTTTGTTATTGTTTAGGAGAATGTGTTATTTTATGAGATGGGCTGGACCAAATTACATTCCTTATAAATGGCAATGATATCGTCTAGGTGCATTATCTATTTCTCAAGTCTTACGATTTAAAAATGAAATGCGATCCATTGATCTTTAAGCTATATTTAGATTTCATTTGCCGGAGATACAAATTCGTCAAGAGTCAAGCTTTTTGTGAACTTTGTGGACAATTCACAAAATTATATGCATTTAATAAAATTCTAAACAAGATACAGATTATAAATTTGTTTGAATTTCAAGTCTTGGTTGGAAGTGATTAGGTGCATCCCACGTACTCCCGTTCACAAAAATAGGATTTGTTTGGCCATACATGGTTAAGAAGAAACTTTTAATACCATCTTAGCCATACATTTTAGAAACGTTAAAAAATTACCATTAAAAACTTTATATGAGTGGATTGCTTCCAACATCAAAACCGATGGAGGAGAACTCAACTCAATCCTGACCGTCTCCTTATTTAGGATAAAATATTTTGAAGATAATTTAAAACCAGTTCCCATTAAGTTGTAGTCAATGGGGTTAATAAAGGCATACTATTCGAGAATGCGATTGAATAATTGAAATTTGACGATTTTTATATTGCTGAATGAGCCTCTCATATCTGTTCAAGTGATGAGAGTTTTTATGTCATTGGAGCATCATTTTAATTGAACGTAGCTTTACTTTCATAGAATCCTGTTTTTGGTGCACTTTTTACGGGCGGGTGGCTCCCACGGATTTATTTGAATGGAGTGCCCTCAAACTATGTACTAGGGAAATGGGTTACATGATATGTAATATGCGTTCATATCCTCTAACTGTTTTATTATAACCTTGCTATTAATGACATCCTACTTGTTTGTGTTCTTGGATTCCTATTTTCACCTTGACTTTTTCTGCTTAAAATTCCATTTCAGTAAATTCTTTTACATGTTGAGGTGTTTTTATGAAACTTTGTTTCCATGAGCATTTGGGGGCTAATGCTTTACCATGTTGATACTTGACAGCTAAAGAGATGGGGAGGCTGTTGGGGTGGACTGTCTTGTTTTGGCAAACAAAAAGGTGGAAAACGTGTTGTACCCACATCTCGCAGTCCAGAGGCCAATTCTTTATCAAATCAGCCAAATGGACATCGGGCTGGTGGATTGCCTAATCAGTCTACATCTATTTTAGCCCCACCATCTTCACCTGTGTCCTTCTCGAATTCTGCACTCCCTTCAACAGCACAGTCACCCAATTGTTTCTTGTCAGCCAATTCGCCGGGAGCTACTTCATCTACTATGTTCGTCACAGGTCCATATGCCCATGAGACGCAACTCGTATCTCCTCCCGTTTTCTCGACTTTCACAACTGAGCCATCCACGGCTCCTCTAACTCCCCCACCCGAGTTGGCACATATCACTACTCCCTCTTCCCCAGATGTGCCTTATGCTCGATTTCTTTCATCATCTGCCAATCTTAAAGCCACTGATAAAGACAGTCAGATTAATGCCAATGATCTTCAAATGAATTATTCACTTTATCCTGAAAGCCCCGCTAGCAGTCTCAGATCACCTGTTTCAAGAACATCTGGTGATGGCCTATCATCGTCTTTTCGTGAAAGGGAGTTTCCTCCGCTATGGGATTCTTCAATTCTTTCGCAAGGGACTGCATGCACGAAATCTGAGTCTGGCAGGTTACTTGGGCTTAAACCAGTTGGCGCCGCCTCCCCATTGCGACAAGATTCCAATTTTTTCTGTCCAGAAACATTTGCTCAATTCTACTTGGACCACTCTACATTTTCTCATTCTGGTGGTAGGCTGAGTATTTCCAGGGAATCAGATGCTTACTCAAGTTATGGAAATGGGCATCAGCATAGGCAGAACAAAACTTGCAAACCAGATGTTGAGGAAATCGAAGCTTACAGAGCATCCTTTGGGTTCAGTGCTGATGAAATCATCACTACAACTCAATATGTGGAGATTTCTGATGTAACAGAGGATTCCTTTAGCATGACACCTTGTACTTCTAATAAGCCACATGAAGGGGAACATATCATAACTGCCCCAGCAGTCGAAAATCCACTCGCAGATAAGACACTTGAAGATTTTCCAAGTCCACAGTTTGGTAAAGCGAGACAGAATCATGCTCAGGGGGCATACTTTGGAGTGCCTGGTTCATGCAATGGTTTTGAAGGTTAACTTATTTGTCTATCAGTACCTGAGCTAAGTGCCTGATTTTAAACTAATAAGAATAAGTGAACTCCTAACATAATTTAATTGAAGTGCCTGTACCAATCATTTTGTTAGATCTTCTAATTTCTGCTTTCTCCTGTGGTGTTCCTGCCCTAAAAATTGCATTATATTCAATATACTTGTATGTTCAATGCTGGCAGTACAGTTTTGATATTTATTTGTGTCCCATCAATCCCATTTTGATTAAAGTTTATTATTTGCTGGTGTTCATAGGCTCTATCATGCATTCATGATTGAATCTGAATTACCAGATCGAATGTTGTTTAGGATAACGTTATCTTCTTACATTTTTACTTTTAATTCTCAGATCATGTTCCTCACAGTCGATTTGGAGATGGTTCTGGACGAAACAATCCTGATAACTACATTGTGAGTGATAATGACGACGAATTCCATAATGTGGAAGCTTCCAGAATCAGCCAGAAACGTCATTTATGCTCATCAAATTCTGATACAGAAATCGAGTATAGGAGAGGGCGAAGCTTGAGAGAAGGACGAAGCTTAAGATAATGCTAAGGTTACTTCTCATGGCACGACTTTTTGCTAAACTCTTGTATGTATTTAAGCTTTTGTGTCCAGGGTTCTTTGACAAATAATCTGACATTTGCTCCGATCCTTCCGTTTTTTTGCGTGTTTGCACATCTGTCGGGATTTTAAACATACTATCGCAACAGTAACATTGGTGGCTGTCCAAGGTGAAAGCATCAACTGATACAATTTGGGATGTTTGTATATGTTTTGAATCTTCTGTTCAAAATGCTAGCTTAAATCCTTGTTTTCGAAACAGCATTCAAGGTGCACATTGAACTGATATGGATCATTTTGAAGTAGTTCTGCTAATTGCTGGGGTGTATATTATCCAACTGCAATTATTTTCAAGAATAATGCTATTTAGCATCAATGGTACTAGAGCATCAGTCTAGGCACAATTGATATGTTCAATTAAATGAATAACATGACATTGCATTTAAGTGAACCTAAGATTTAATGCCATGCAGTTGACACTTAGACTGGTACTTGACACTTCTGCATTACTCTACTTTCGATGCAAGATTTTTCAACCAACTTTAGTTGATTTTTGATAGTGTTCAATGATTTTAGCTGCATCAGTCGAACTATCACCTAGATCTTATTTTGCAAGAACTAAAATTCTATCCCCGTGTCGAGACTTATCGGGGAGAGAGAGAGAGAACTCCTTGCAAGGTTCTATATATTTCCCTGAAAGATTTGTTGTCGTAGTCGATAATGTCTGTCAATCAAAACTTATGGACGTGCCATTTGATTGAAAATAAGAAAAGAAGTAAAAAAAAGGTTCATCTTATTGACATTAAATTTTGATTTTTTTTGATATGTCGGTCTAAGAGTTCGTTTGGCATGATTTTTAAAAAGTCAAAAGCCGCTTTTGAATCGTTCGGTTAATTTTATGAAAGTGTTTCTTTTAGTTAAAAGAACTTTTAGAGGAAGTTGGTTCAATGTGATTTTATCTAAAAACTTCCATAATATGAAGTTCTTCTAAAAATTAGTTTTCAAAAAGTAATTTTGTTTAAAGGTTCTTCCACAGGAAACAAAAAGTAAAAACAAATGTAAAAGTTACGTCAAATGGACCCCAAGTCTTATAAAATACTGATAAATACACACTATAAGCATATTTGTTCCATATAGTTTTTGAAAGTTACTATTTTACTAGCTAAGTTTATTTTTTTTAATATATATATATTTTTTTTATCTTGACTTAAATATTCTTAAAAAAATATGTAAAATATAAACATGTCCAAACATATTTATTAGAAAGGTGCATGTCATGATAATCAAAATTTAAAAACTAATTTTCCAAAGACAAACGTATCACTTGAGAGATTAACAACGTAATACTAACATCAATAAGTTTAGTATTGTTTTATTTGTCAGCTTCATAATAAATAAATAAATAAATGTAACTTTTTAATTAAAAGATATATTATTAAATTTGTCTTAATGAACGTATAATCCACACAAGTGGTATCGTGGGCTTCTGTTGGATTATGAGATTAATATATATATATTCCATAGAAGACAAAATGCAGTTCTCAAATAACGTCATTTACCACTATCAACATTTTTAATTATTTCATTAATTAATTAAATTTGAGGCCTTGTTTGGTTTTCATTTTTTTCAAAATACATTTATATCTCCATTCTTTTCAACCACACATTCTTCATTAAAATAATATTACATGTAAATTAAAAACTTGTGGAAATTACACCAAACAAGAGTTTTCAAAATTCAATTTCAAATTTCAGATATTATGTTTCACTTTTCAAAAATCAGATATTTCACAATTTCTCTCTCCACCCCCAATCCATTCTCTCTTCCTCTCCCGTCTCTTTCTATTTTTCCCCTCCAAAAGTTGCTCGGCTCCGCCTCCATACCCCGTTGTCCACAACCACTGCACCGCCACCATGCCCATCGAAATGCGTCGCCCGTCGGAGATACCGCTAGACATCGCGGCACGATGCTCAAGATGCCACCACTGCAGTGGCATCGCTCTGAAGTAGTCAATGTCCGTAGCCTCATCACTTCGAAACAAGCATCACCACCACAGATCTGTTAAGAAGAGGCCGACGACGAGTTGTTATAAGCAGCTATGAGTGTCGCTGCTTCATGGTGGTCGCGGATCTCTGTGTCTGACATAAAATGGTGTGAATCTGTGGTGGTGCGGTTGTGTCGCGGTGGTGTGGTGAGTGGAGGTGGGGTGCAGAAGCGATGGTTTTGGGCTTTTGGGTTGGTTTCTTCCTCCGATCTGCTTCGTCGGAGCTTTGGCAGTGCTCGCCGATTTTTTTGTGTGGTTTTGAATGGTAGCGGTGCCAGCCTTTGGTGGATCAGGCGACCGCGACAGTGAAGGTGGTGGTGGTAGGGGCTATAGAGACCTTTGGCTGGCTACTGGCGCTGCGATGATGTTGGTGCGGTGGTGGTACAAGTCGTGATGGTGGTGGTGGTCCGATGGTTGTGGGTGGGTGGTGGTGTTGGCTACGGTATTCGAAACGATGATTTTGTTGCTGGGAAGTGGTGTTAGTGGCTCTGGCGATGGTGATTTGTGCTGTTGTAACAGTGTGGTGGTGGTCATAAACGATTTGGTTGATTGTGACCCTCTAAAATTGGTTGGTGTGTGACCAATAAACAATATGTGATCGATGAAATAGATAAATTGTGACCAATAAATACCGTGTGACCTAAAAATTTATTAATTTGTGACCAATAATTTGATAAATTGTGACCTAAATATAATTTGTGATCAATTAATTTGATATTTTGTGACAATGAAATAAGTTGTGACTTATAAAATTTGTGATCACTAAATAATATGTGATTATTAATTTGATAGATTTGTGACCGATGAATAAATTGTGAAGTATAAATTTTTGATTTGTGATCGATAGACAAATTGTGACCTATAAAATTTTTAAATTGTGACCGTAAAATAATTTGTGATATGAAAATTGTGATTTGTGACTAATTATATGAAATTTGTGATCAAATTATATGGAATTGTGACATTAATATATATATATATATATATATAATTTCTTTATTTATTTATAAATAAAATTAAAAAAAAGCTCTGAAATTTGAAATTTTAAACTTAATCTTTTAAATTTGAAATTAGTAAAACTAAACCTCTTAATTATGAAATTTTCCCTAAAAACTTTTCTTTCGTTTCTAACCACATATTCTATATCAATTTAATATTCCAGAGTACATTTTTAGAAGAGAATGGGGCTCAAACACCCCCCCTAAACTTATTAGATCCACACAAACATAATTAATTAAGTTTGGTATAACACTTCGAGATTTCTAGGTCCCCATACAAAAATAAGGGATTATTGCTATGTTTCTGGAACATTTTACTTGATGTTATGTGCTAACAAATATATGGTGGGAGAATAAGATGTTAATTTCATGAAACTTAAAAGAGTAATGATAATGTAACATTCAAAATTAAGTAATGTAATTGAGTAAGTGTTGGCATAGAATAATACACGGTATGAGTTGTGCTTGTTGACCCCAAAAAAAGGTATCAATGATGTGACCAACAGATCACAAGACCTCTCACATCCACGCAAGTTGGATTCCTGCACATTTGGACAAATCGTTAGTCACACGTGGCCTCCTCGGAAGGGATGGAGTTGGCCGCACGCACTCCGACGATCAAGTTACTTGGAGGAGTAATTATGAGTGTGGGTGAGCTTTTAATGTGAGCCTCCAAAGTTAAATGGAGGTTGGCTTTGGGGTGGAAGAGTAAAATGTGTGTGGAGCAAGAATATAACTTTGAAAGTCTAGATTTACATTACCTTTGAATGTCACTAAGTGTGAGTTTTTATATTTGGATTTGGCGAATAAGGGCTGTTAGATGGCGATGCTCGTGGCCCCATCCAGATGACTAACATCTCTTGTTATTGACATCAATCAATCGCAACCTTAAATGCCACCTAGCTTGCGGCCGTAGACTTGACCAAGCAAATAGGCGGCATTGGCAATGGCAGTGACACGTCTTGTCAATCACATACTATAAGATCCGCTTAAGATCTCCTCGCTGCCTCGCTTCGGACCGATTCTTCCCATGGGGTCTGCGCGTCATAGAGCAGTTCGATTTTGGTCTGCGGGGAAAAATGTGTCGTCCGGACCTGATGCCCCCTTGTTAGGGCGTGGGACCTTTGAACCATTCGCCTCGTAGATCAATTGAGACCACGTGTGGGTCCTAGTTTGCAAGGTGTAACAATGCTTGATATTGATTTATGTGGACAGTGGAACCATTGTCACGTTTGTTCAAAGAATAAAGAATAAATATGCATTTTAATATCACTAAACAATAAGATAATAGCTCCAATGTCAAATAAATTGGTACTATTGCTATGTAGCATTACGAGTAATATTATCTAACATTAGCAATATTTAATATCAATCTATGTGGTAATACATGATAAATCAAATTTAATCGCCTAGACTAAAGTCAAATGCGATGTCAAAAACAAAAAGACTAAAGTTAAATGTCACTAAGGGCTTATTTGATAAGACTTTTGAAAAGTCAAAACTGTTTTTGAGACTAAGAAGACGCTATTGATCATGTTTGGATAAACTTCCGAAATTGTATTACTTGACTAAAAGCCCACTAGTGAAATATGGTATAAAATAATCTTTTTAGAAAGCTTTCTATAAAAAGTAGAAGTAAAAGTAAAAAACATATCTAAAGTAACATTATTACTAAGCTGAATCTATATTATGGACAGTGTTAAATAATATTATTCTATTTCTTACTGCATTTATGGAAAAACTAATTAGCGGGATAGAAAGGTAATACTAATTATAACCTGTTCGGCCACAAAGTCAAATCANGACAGTGTTAAATAATATTATTCTATTTCTTACTGCATTTATGGAAAAACTAATTAGCGGGATAGAAAGGTAATACTAATTATAACCTGTTCGGCCACAAAGTCAAATCATCGACACTATAAAAATCTTTAATAAAAAAATATAAAATTTCTAAACAACTAACTGCCACGTCGCATAAGCAGAATGGTTGGGCTGAATTACAAATTATGAAAAGGTAGGCGCTCTTCCCTTTCGGCCTTTTCCGAGTAAACTACAATTTATATATGAGCATAGGGTGCCTTTCTTTTCCCGTTCTGAGAAGTAGCAGAAGAAGCAATTCACATTGCAAGTGCAGGCTAGCAATCCAACTTCCATATCTTTAAGGTACGTTGATCTTGCTTAAAAATTGCCGAAAGTGTAGAGTCGGCCATGCGATCATATAATATTTTTGAATATTGGTTCACTTTCATTCATTTCTGCTGTGTTGTGAGTTCTTATTCATGCTTATATTATATAATACTGGAGAATGAACATACAGAGGTTATGAGTTTCTGAATTAAAAGATTTAAAAAGATTCATTGTTATCAGCATCACCCATACCCACTGCCAAATGTTAAAACCCAAAATTTTTCGATTAAGCATTTTTTTTTTTTTTTTTT
>CAIGRT010132734.1:0-10980 GCA_903798405.1 Fraxinus platypoda
CTTACTATGTTCAACTCTTCTCTAAGTAATGAGCCAAATCACTCAACCTGTAAAATATGAGTGTCGTGCACAAAGAATGTCGATTTTCACATAAACAGGTATTGACTAATCTAATCATGTAATATTTTTACCATTCACAGTCCATACTTATTCCAATATCCAACATCATTGCCGGCAAGATCATCAAACCCACACAAACACATAAAACAATAAGCAAATACTAAAATATTTAAATAAAAACTACAAATGTTTTTCTTTTTCACACGAACAATCACACAAAAAGTGATAAATTTCACAAAAATATTAATGAATAACCATGGTATCATGAAAATTCTTTTATTTTTCTGTCATCCCCCAAACTCATTATGTAGCAAATTTAGGGAAATGCAGAAGTTTGGAGCAAAACAAAAATGAGGTACCAAAATAAAGATGACGAATACCTCTCTGATTAATATGGATGTGATGGTGAGGATGGTGGGGGAAAAGTAGAGTCAGATGTGCCATCTGCTGAAGGTGGAGGCAATCATACAAGAATCTGCAACATCAACTCAGACTGTTAGGCGAGCTCGATCTATAAGCCTCTCATCATGCCAAAACCCTTGTCAAGCTGCCGCTGCATGCCTTGAAATAGTGTCAACTGTGCCTGGACCACAGTCTCAAGACTGCCTAATCGGTCCTACATCTCATTAGCCCTCAGTGTATACCATCAACTTTGCCCACATAAGTACTCAACTGTCCATTCAACATCTCGACCTCTCTCGTTGCAGCCAAAGACTCCCTATTGGCAGTAGTAGTGAAATTCCTAGTAGTCAACATATTACTTCGTATTGTCTGGATATCCGTATCCATGGCTCCAATAGCCTGCTGAAGACTCTAAATATCTCGGCTAGAGCCGGTCATAGTAGTGAACATCTATCTCGACAACTATATATCAACATCGTTAGGTGGTTGTGGAGCCCGATGCATCTCAACATCATCAGTTGCCTAACCCTGCTCTGCTGGCGGCTGTCTAAGGCCCTCCCTCTCTAACCGCTCTGGATGCTTCTCCCGAGCTCTTTCCTGAGCCTCAAAGGTAGTGCGCTTAATAAAAGCGCTAGGTCTCTCTAGAACTTTCCCAAATGGGTTATTGACCCCTGAGCTCTTGTAAATCTCATTGATTAGACTCGAGAATATCAAAGAATGATGTCAGTCCCCCAAATCCCTTGAGAGTGAATCTACTCATAGATGAATGTCGCCAAGTCATTCTTCTAACCCTTCACCAGTGGTAGATAAATCTAGCCTTAGGATCAGTGAAGGTGGTTCAATGAGTTGTAGGCTCAATATTGTGGTACATGAATAGCCACAAGATAGCTATCAAAGGCGTAAACTCAATCTGACGCCACTCAAGAATTTACAGTAGCCAAGCATTCTCTTACCCCAGCAAAACATCCCCAACCTCATTCCAATGGAAATCACCTGGAATTGGGACAACATTATCCCAGGTGAGATGATAATACTCATGTATGACCTCGGGTGAGAACATAATTTACTTGTCCCTTACCCATGTTTGATGTAAATGCTCAGATCCAAGGGTATCTATTTCACTATTGAAGTTACGTATAATTCCCAAACAAGTCCTTCATGTACGGGGTGTGGTCTCTCCACTACTTTTTCCCATCCACGATTTTGCACAAGGTAACAATCTCAAACCCTGGGAAGTCTTCCATTTTAACCGACCTCTCCAGAAGTAATGCCCAATGGATGATGATATTGAAGTATGTAGATATGGACTCTTGATTCAAAAACTGTCTTACACCCCCATCCAGTCCCCGAGTACGAATAGTACCAGAAGTGGAGGCAACTTTCTCCTTTCCTTTAGCGGTTCGCTTATGAGGTATCCCGCAAACACAAACAAAATTGAAAGTATTAATCTCTCTGTGATGCATAAAAGAATGATATTTCACTTGACAATAAGCTAATAGTACGAGTAACTAAATCCCACAAACTTATGTCAAAGGCATGTATACAACAATTGTACTTAAGAAATTCAAGTAACGAAACCAAACAAAGCAAAAATGGATGTAACGATGCCATGCTCGGTGAAATATGTAATGAAATATGGGTATTTTCCCAAAAAAATTCAAAGCGAGGTTCACAATCCCAAAATCAACTCAAACAGTGAAAATTCTTCATTTGAAGCCATGCTCAACCAAGAAAGTTCGCCTCCGAGTATCGACAAGAAGAAATGAAATGTTCTCGAGTAATCTCTAGGCATATGAAAGAAGACATATTGGTCTTACACATATTCGAATCTGTGTCAAACGGAGGTCATTGAGATTAGATGAGGGAGGGACGAACTAGGTGACGTGAAGTGAATTGTGCCTAAACATGTCATGCATTCGTGTGTGAATATGGGTGTTGGTGATTTCATATACATTTTTCAATGAATTTCACCACTAAAAACAATCATATTAATAATGTCAAATTCGAAATTAATCATAATTCAACACAAATGTTCACTTAGACAATTTATCAAACACCTAATAGGCATTTCTAGTGAATTCACCCTTAAGAGGAAAATTGAGTTCAAAATCAACCCATATACTCACAAGTCATTCCCAAACCATTCTCCACAATCTACCTAACGCCCAACTCCTTCAAGAATTTGGATTGTCAGCCATCTCCAACCTCCCGAACCTCGAGTTTTTGTGCCAAGCAAGGTTAAATAAGGATGATGAATATATGAAACATGCAAAAATTTTAAGACTCTCACATTTCCCCTACAAACACATTTTTGGTCAAATTTCTCTAAAATCTCTTTTTTTTTTCTAGACATAATTCAAGTTGGCTTTCCACCACCCTCAAAAATTGTTAAAACACATTATAAATTTTATGGGGTGCATGTATGCCATGAAATTGGTTCCAAAACCACTTTTGAACTTGAAAACACTTGTTGATCCAGAAAAGCTAAAAAAGTGATCTTATTGGCTCAAAATGCTTGATTTTCACACTGAATCAACTAAGTAACACCCCAACACCCTCAAACTCGTGCACACACACACACACACACACTTGTAAATAGTGTGGACCATGCATAGACTCTCTCCGACCTATAAGGACGATGAACGACCTAATATTACTAAAAATTATCAAAAAGTTGAAAAATTACTAATCTAATGCATAAATTGGAATAAATAAAAGGGAAGAAACGTTGGGTTGCCTCTCAACAAGCGCTTGTTTATAGTCCATAGCTTGACTTTATGGCGGTTGATTCACTCCGGTGTATGAAGATGAACGATGGACTTTTCTTTTGAGAATTCACTGCTCCAGTAAGGCTTCAGCCACTGTCCATTAACTTTAAACGTCCCCTTACTGTTACGAGTGATCTCTATAGCCCCATATAGAAATATCTTGGTAATTATGTATGGACCTGACCACATTGACCTCAATTTTCCCTATAAAAGCTTGAGTATAAAGTTGTATAACAAGACTTTTTGGCCCACCTCAAACTTTCTTCTTTGAATATGCATATCGTGCCACTTTTTGGTGTGCTCCTTGCAGAGCTTCACGCTATCATAAGCTTCCAGTCAAAATTCATCAATTTCATTCAATTGAAATAACTCTTTTCACCCCTGCTTTCAAATCAAAATTTCAGTTTCTAATCGCCCAGTAAGCACAGTGTTCCAATTTAACTGGCAAGTGGCACGCTTTCCCAAAAACCAAGCGATAAGGGGACATGCCCATAGGTGTTTTAAATGTCGTTCTGTAAGCCCACAATGCGTCGTCAAGCTTCTTAGACCAATCCTCTCTTGAAGAACTTACCATCACCTCAAGTATCCGCTTTAATTCACGACTGGAGATTTCAACTTGCATGCTGGTCTAAGGGTGATAAGGAGTAGCTATACGGTGCTGGATGCCATATTTGGCCAATAACGACTCAAATTGACAATTACAAAAGAGTTTTTTCCCATCACTTATGATAGTTTTAGGTGTGCCATAACGGGTAAAAATGTACCTTTTTAAAAACCCAATCACCACCTTAGTATCGTTGGTTGGCAATGGTACTGCTTCAACCCATTTTGAAACATAATCAACAACAACTAGGATATACTGATTTGAGAACGATGGAGGGAATGCCCCCATAAAGTCAATCCCCCATACGTTAAAAAGCTCTACTTCTAGAAGTTTATTTAAAGGCATCTCGTTCCTTCTAGAGATGTTTTCCAAGTGCTGGCATCATCACACATTTTCAGGAACTCAAAAGCATCCTGAAAGTGTGAAGGCCAATAGAACCAAGACCGTAAAACTTTAGCAGCCGTCTTTGATGTTTCAAAGTGTCATGCGTATGCAGATGAATGGCACTACTCCAGTATTTAAGATACTTTATCCACATGAACACATTGCCGAATAATTTGATCTGCCACTCGCCTGTAGAGAATGGGATCCTCCCAAAATAATATTTCAAGTCGGAAAAGAATTTCTTTCTCTGATGACTTAAATAATCCGGTGGAGTGATAGACTTGGCCAAATAATTCACTATATCAGCATACCAAGGCGTCTATTTCACACTAAATATCTGCTCATCTGGAAAAATCTCATTTATCTCTACTGACTCCTTATGTTCACCGGGCTCAAGTCTAGATAAGTGATCGACTACCACATTTTCACTGCCTTTTTTATCCCTAATCTTCAAATCAAACTCTTGCAAGAGATTAACCCAACAGATCAAACTCTTCAAATATTTTAAGGCAGGGTGATCGGTGTAGACTATGACCTTTGATCCAACAAGATATGATCGAAATTTATCAAAAGCATAGACCACAGTTAGAAGCTCTTTCTCAGTGGCGTCATAGTTAATTTGCACGTCGTTCAAGGTTCTACTTGCATAGTAGATCACATGAAATATTTTGTTCTTTCGTTGTCCCAATACGGCCCCCATGGCGTAATCACTCACACCACACATTAATTCGAATGGAAAACTCCAATCCGGTGCAAGATCACTAGGGTTGATGTCAACTTCTATTTTAAAGTATTGAAAGCCAATAAACATTCTGCAAAGAAGTCAAAAGTGACATCCTTAGCTAGCAAGTCTTACGGAAGCTTTGTGATATTTTAGAAATCCTTAATAAAGCGTCAATAAAACCCGGCATGCCCAAGGAAACTGCGAACACCCTTAACTGATGTAGGTGGCAGTAATTTCTCAATAATCTGAATTTTTACTTTGTCCACCTTTATCCTATTAGCTGAAATATGATGTCCCAATATAATGCCTTCATGTACCATGAAGTGGAATTTTCCCATTTGAATACCAAGTTTGTCTACTTTCATCGCTGTAATACCAAGCTCAGATGCTCTAAACATTCATCCAAGAAGATCCAAACACCGAGAAGTCATCCATGAAGATTTCTATAAATTTCTTAACCAAGTCAGAGAAGATCGCCATCATGAAATACTGAAAGGTAGTAGCTGCATTGCACAACCCGAATGGCATACTGCGATAAGTAAATGCACCATAAGGGTAAGTAAATGTGGTCTTCTCCTGATCATCGGGCATTATTGGGGTCTGATTATATCTAAAATATTTGTTAAGGAAATTGTAGTGAGAGTGCCTTGCCAGTCTTTCTAACATCTGATTGATAAATGGAAGGGAAAAATGATCATTTCGAGTAGAAACGTTGAGTTTGCGATAATCAATGCAAACTCTCCAACCTGTAACAGTCCTGGTGGGAATTACTTCGTTCCTTTCATTCTGCACCACTATAATACCACCCTTCTTTGGCACAACTTGAATTGGGCTAATCTATGAACTGTCTGATATTGGATAGATGACACCTGCATCCACGATTTCAGTACCTCTGCTCTGACTATCTCTTTCATGTTTAGATTTAGCCTCCGCTGACTGTCTACACTTGGTCAAAAATTCTCCTCCATGAGATTCTTATGCGTGCATAATGAAGGGCTGATCTCCTTAATATCTACAATGGACAATCCAATAGTTGTCTTATTATCTCCGAGTACCCGAAGCAGCCTCTCCTCCACCTTACCGACTAAATTTGAAATAATTACTGGAGTGTAGATGACTATCCCAAATAAGCACATCGGAGATGAGGTGGTAGTTGCTTTAGTATTTAGGGGGTTGCTGAATGGATGGTAAAAGCTTTGTAGGACCGGTTCTGAACTCCTAAAAATGGCGTTTACACGTGTATGGTGGATTGGTCTCCAAAAACCTTGCACGTGCCTCGATCTCAAGAGAATCAGTGTGAGTAGATTGAGAATGTAAATGTATGCCTCATATGCATCTGACGGGTTATGTAGCAGAAATGTGTCTTGGACCACCTTTTCAATCACATTTATATGAAAACAGCAGTCTGACTCAGTGGAAAATTTCATGGCTTTGAAGATATTGCAAGAAATTTGCTCTTTACGAAGTCTCAAAATCTGTTGACCCTTCTGAACATCAATAAGGAATCTTCCTATAGCTAAGAATGGTCGACCCAATATGAGCGGAACATCCTTGTCTTCCTCCTTGTCAAGGATGAGAAAATCTGCTGGGAAGATGAATTTTTTCACTTTAATCAATACGTCTTCAATAATCCCTTTTTGATGAGTAAGGGATAGATCAGCTAGTTGAAGAGTTACCGTAGTTACTTTAGCCTAGAGCCCAATCCGAGTTTCCTGAAAATAGAAAGTAACATTAAACTAATACTTGCACCTAGATCGCATAAAACTTTATCAAATAACAATCTCCAATGGTGCAAGGTACAATAAAACTCCCTGGGTCTTTTAACTTTGGAGGTAACTTTTTCTGGATTTTGGTGATACACTCCTTAGTCAACATCACCATTTCATGTTCCTCCAATTTGCGTTTGTTGGATAGGATATCCTTTAGGAATTTGGCATAGCTAGGCATTTGGATGAGTGCATTTGTGAATGGAATGTTGATGTGGAGTTTCTTGAAGATCTCAAGAAATTTTGTGTACTATTGATCCAATTTGTGCTTTTTCAACTTTTATGAAAATGGACTAGGAGACTCATAAGGATTGATAGGAGCGGTTTTCTTAACCCGTGGTGTAACTGAACTCTTCTTAGCAAATGCCTCTATTGTCTGTTCCACATGCTCCTCATCTGAAGAAGGTACTGTTTCCTTACTCGTACTCCACCTTTTTACATAAATTTTCGATAATTGCACCCTTCTTTTGGTTGTTATTGCTTTTGCATATTCCTTGGGGTTGATTTCTGTATTATTGCGGTAATCCTGGTGCTCTGCCAGTCATAGAAAGTGCGATCTACCCACTTGAGTCTCCAAGTTTTTAATAGCAGCACTTTGATCTTGGAGAGTTGTTTCAGTCTTCCTTATAAACCGATTATTAGCTTCCATGTATTGATTTGTTTTTTCCATAAATTTCTCGAACATCTCTTGCAACTGAAATTTCTTCTCATGCTGTTGAAACTGATCTTGTGGCCTACTCTAATTCTGATTAGTCCAAGAGAAATTTGGGTGTTTCCTCCAACCTGGGTTGTAAGTATCTGAATGTGGATTATTCTGTTGACGTTGTCCCTATTGTGCAAAATCCACTTGTTCCATTCCTTGTGCCAGAATTGGACAATCTGTTGTATTATGATCTGCCCCACACTCTTCACAACTTAGCTTCTTAGCTTGTGCTGCAATTATTGTTTGTGATATGCTATCTACCTTATGAAATAATGAATCTATTTTCGCATATAAAGCTGAGTAAGCATCCACCTCGTATACACCTGACACTTTCTTTTGAACAACTCGCTCAAAATCCCACATGGCTAAAGTTGTATCCAATTTGTCGAATAATTTCAAAGCTTTGTCAATTGTCTTTGTAGATAAGAGTTGTTAGACGAAGAATCCACCATGCTTTTGAATGATGGAAGCAATCCCGCATAGAGATATTGGACCTGGAGTCCTTTGCTAATACTGTGGTGAGGACATTTTCGAAGGATATTCTTGAACCTATTCCAAGCTTCATCAAATTACTCGTACTCACCCTGACTGAAGATTGATATTTCATGTCTCATCTTAGAACCTATTCCAAGCTTCATCAAAAGATTCTGATTCACTTTGATGGAAGATAGATATGTCATGCTTCAACTTTGCTATTTTGGCCGGGAAGAATTTTGTGCAGAACTTTTGGGTTAGATCATTCCACATGCTGATACTGATTATGGGTTGAGAATCTAACCACTCAAGTGCTTTATCACGCAAAGTGTGTGGAAATAACCTCAGTCTAATGGCATCATCTGAAATACCCTGATATCGAAAATGTTGACACATCTTCAAGAATCAGAAGACGTGTGTATGAGGATTTTCTTCAGCCCTGCCATAAATTTGATGTCCATTCTAAAATAGATGTATAACGTTGGTCTTCAGCATGAAATTTGACTGCCCAAATGGAGGGTAGACAATGCTGGATTTACTTTGAATGATCCGTGATGTCATGAAATCTCCAACAAGCATATTTCCCTCATCAATAGCTTCATCTTCATTAACGTGAACTACTTGATTGTTTTGCTTGTTAGCCATGTTTACTTGCTATTTTTGATCTTTTTGTTGTGCTGATCTTGCTTTCCTTTGCCTACGATGAAAGGTGTATTCGATTTCTGGATCAGCTGGAAGCAATTCATCGTTAAGCGACCTTCGTATACAAGATATAAAAGAAAAACAATAGTAGCACTCAAATAACTAAAATAAAATGAAATAAATAACAAAAAAATGTTCGAATTAGCGTCGAGGTAAATAAAATCAAACTAAACTCAATCCCCGCAACGATGCCAAAAACTTGTTCACGAAAATATAATTCGAATTAAAATCATCGCAAGTATCGTCCCACAGAGATTGATTTAGTTCAATTTTAATTATCATGACCTTAACTAAAACAAGAATAATTTGAAGGGTTTGTTTGTGACAAAATCATAACTAAAATAAACTACTTATGCAATTATAAGTAAATTAACTAAAGTAAATGTAAATTATTCTAAATGCAAATTATTGTGTTTAATAAATGACAAACGTACTAGGATCCCGAATTCCCATGCAATAATCAATTTTAACTCTAGTTTTACACATTGACAACACGATTGAATTTTGACGAACCAATATTCCTATTTTATTTGACAATCTTTCTCGAGTAATGTTAAACCTACTTTTACATATGACCCAACTATATTTTTATGATGTATACGAACATATAAAAGTGCATGAATTTTTATGAACATTTAAAGATTTACATAAGGCATAGCGATATATTTCTATTCCCTATCGAACCCTATGGCAATTTATATATGTCAAACCTATTTTCCTTATTTCGAATGCATAAAACAGGTCACCATATTCACACAACTACCGTGCACAATAGTTGTGGAGAAAATAAAATCATATAAATTATTCAATATTCAAAAACGTGTTTTTAATGGCAAACGTATAAAAAAGGCCACCAAATTCACACAACTAACATACACAATAATTGTGGAGAAAAGAAAATCATATAAATTATTCAATATCCAACGTGTATCGATGTCAAATATATAAAACTCAAGATTAAAAACTCATATTACATGATTCATCGTTCTTCTAATGCAAAGAAAACTAGCCTAACATGTTATGAAAAAAAAACCAAAAGAAATATTGAAGAATCGACATCACCAAAATAAATCTTGAATTGAATCTTCGTGTTCTTGGAATTGATCTTCTTGTTCTTGCCTCCTTCTATGCTTCAAAAACTCTTAAAAATATATCCCCTTGCGTTTTGGATGGCTCTAGGATTTTAAAGGACGCCATAAAATTTGTTTCCATAAGAATTTTATTGAAATAAGGAAATCGAAATTTTTCCTTCATCAATGTACTATGCGACAGCATAGATCAGTTAAATTCTCCCTGAAATTCTCTAAAGTACTACATGCGACCGCATGTAAGAAGAACTATGCGACCGCATAGTTTAAGAAACTTACATTCTTTGGGTTTTGGTCCTCGAACTTCGTTTTCTCGTTTCTTCTTCTTCCAACACTTCATTCCTTTGTTAAATTGGTGTTCGACTCTTTTCACATCTTCATTTTTTCTTCTCCGTCATCTTTTGACTATTTGCACTTTGGTCCCTGAACTTTGGTTTTCTTTCATTTCAGTTATTTTTTCGCTTCTTTTTCTTCAATTCCACCATGTTCATCAATTTTATCCTACAAAATATAATTTATAAAGAATTAAGTCATATTCCAATATATTTGCCAATAATTATCCATGTTTTGTGGCCTAAATAAGTGTGTAAAACGCACTTATCAATTCATAATATCAATTAGATTATGAACAAAGTACAATCACATTATTCACAATGCATGACTCAAATGTACATATAAGATACATTTAAAATTGCACTCGGGTAGGATTCTTTAGTCACACTTCAAATACGATGAATTATCTCGGATGTCACAATTGTAGAACTCTACAATTATTTCTCGTCAATATCAAAATCTGGTTACTTTTTTTTTATTGCATTTCTTTTCATCTTTTTTTGGTAAAATCTCTTGATTGTAGCATGTGAAGCCAATGAAAGAACAAGTTAATTGTGATATACATGGTAAGTTTGTTGGAATTGATAACATGTGTTTTTGAGTTGAAAATGAATTCAACCCCAAATTAATCTGTATCTATTTGTATTATTTATTTTCATTTATTTTATTAAATGCAATAAGTGATTAGAGGAAATTTTTGTCCGTTTTACTTAGGAATACTCTTTGGATCAATTTATTCCAAGCCAAACTGGTGGTATTGTTAAGTGCGTTTTTACACAGTTATTTCACTGTCAAAATATGGAAAATAGTTGGTTAATTTATTGGAATATGATTTAATTCTACGTAATTTATGTTTTCCAGGACAACATGATGAATGTAGCAAAATTGGGAAGAAATAAAGAAAAATGGACCAAAATGAAAGAAAATCAAAGTTTATGGACTAAATTACAAATATCCAAAAGTTGGTTCGGA
>CAIGRT010132738.1:0-25278 GCA_903798405.1 Fraxinus platypoda
TCATTCTTCTACTCATTTTCAACCACACATTCTTCAATAAAATAATATTTTCCATCACATCAATAACTTTTCCTTCATTTTTAACCACACATTCTCCATCAATCTACTATTCAATAATACATTCTTTCAAAAGAATGTGTCCCAAACACACTCTAAAGTGTAAATTTGAATGAGTCAATTGCAACATGTGAAAATGTGACTAGCTTTCAAAGTCTGAATTAGTTGTTCCAACCACATTGCCAGTTGCCCCCAGCTTCCATCCATTTCACTATCGTTGGAAAATTTAATGTAGCATCACATCATACTCACATTGTGTAGCAGACACTGATTGGGTGTTTTTTTTTAATTTTTAAACTATCAAATCAATTATTGACGTGTCATTAATCCTTCGTTGGAAAATTTAATGTAGCATCACATCAATGTCAACTGCAAATGTTTGGTAAATTTAAAAAAAAAAAAATTATTTATCATAGAAGAATTTATACAATCTAGCAACCAAAATGATGGCTTTTCAGATTCTGATTTTAGCTTCTCCAATGAGGAATTATATTTACAACACAGTTTTTATTATCTACATCATATGTAATTACAATGAAGATTCTCAATTTTTATACTTTGTGTCTAACTTCTTTGTTGTATTCTTATTCTTAACTTTCGATTATATTAGCACATATTATCGCTTACGACGATTTTTGTCCAAATATTTTGCTACCGTACAATGAAATGAGGGGGAAATATTTTGGTAAATTTTTATATTTGTTATTTATTTTGCTTATTTAAAATGGAGAGACAAGGGTTTCTTTTTACTCTTACTAACAATTTGTTTTTTCCTGATGGAAACCATCTTCATAGATGAGATGAGGAAATTACGCTACAAAAAATATTGGGGACATAAGTGCAAATATTAGCAAAGGTTGAGGACGTTTGTTGCAATTAAAATATGGTGTAAATAACAAAAATTATGATTATTTATCCTTCTCCAATTATCAATAATTAAATCACCAATTTTAACCCTCAATAATCAAATTAATTCTTTTTTATCGTAGGTTTATTAATATTCTGGACTACGCTTTTTATATATATATATATATATATATATATAATTTTATAAAATTAAGATTTAATAAATATAGAATTTTAATTTTAAAATAACATTATAATAAATGTCTATTTTAGTAATTATATATTGGCACATCAATAATCATTGTTGTTTATCACGCGAAAATGCTGATTTTGAAATATACACCAATTATAAAACAAAATATTCAAAAAGGCTTGGTGGACTTCGTCGACAAGATGGAAGAGAACGGTGGCTTAAATGGTTGATCGATAACACGAAAAGACACTAGATGTTGTCGGGTCAATTTTGAGGTGCTTTTACAGGATGTGTATGAGATTAATTTCGGCCGAATCGAGTTGTTGAGTTATTGTGCTGGCTCGGAGTCATTTGGGTGAAACAAAGTTAAATCGAGAAGGTCAGGTTAGGTCTCCTTTGTGTCGGGTGGGCACGAGACAAAGAACGAGGTTGAAAGGAAAGAAAGGATCACTTTGGACAAAAGAAGAATACAAGTACACATAAATAACTCATAGATTTACAAGTGTATGTGCTTTTTACAATGACTATGATTTTGGGGTGGGAAAAAGGAATTGGTGGTGTTGGTTGTTGGAGATAAAGGTGGTAGTGATAGATTTTTGGAGATGTAGGTAGAGGGATCAAAAATTAAAATACATTAAAAAAAAAAAACAACAACATATCATTAACGAAATCACGAATTTTCGTTTAAAATATATTTTCATAATTGTTACAAAATCAAATTCAATAAATAAATAAATACCTTATTTCATTTTTCATAAAAAGACAACATTAAATTCATAATAGACAATAATTAATTTCATGAACAATTCTATATCCTCAAGTTAGAGAAAGTCATTACTTACTTGAAATTGAGAGAATGAAGTCTTAACTTGAAATTGATAATAAGTTCTTTTGATCAAGTAACCTATATCTCCATTTTCCACAATCAACTGTCTAAGATAAAAGAATATTCAATAACACCTTTGCACCCTGTTTGAGCCACATTATTCTTCCAAAAATGCATTTTAAATAGTGTTTTGATGGAAAATATGTGGTTAAAAAATAAGGAAAAGTTCTAAATTTACGTGTAATATTATTTTATTAAAAAATGTGTGGTTGAAAATAAGAAAGAGAAAAATGTATTTTAAAAAAATGGATATCAAACATGAGGTTAACACTACAAAGTACAATCTTGCCAATTGCCATTTCAAAATTATGACTTCATAATCAGTCAGCATTAGAAATTAGAATAACTTGTTGGACCATGCTATGTGTACATAGTAATATCCTAACTTGTTGGCGCGGACCACACTCCTCTCACATTATGTACACACTTATGGATATTGGATTAGGTCCAATTCCTCTTAAGACATCAACACTAAACCTAAACAAATAAAAATCGAAACCAAGCGAAGCTGACCAAGGAGTCAATGATCAATCTCCTAAAATCATTTAAACAATATGAACATTATTAGGTTTATATGTGTCATGATTTATCAAAACTTTTAGACAAGAATCAAAAGATAATAAGCGATGGGGTCGACAATAATTTTCAAATTCGAGTGAATTTTAGAATAGAAATATGTAAAATCAAGCAAGTAGGCGGTCGATTTGTTACCTAGACCTAAAGAACTACAAAATTATGACACAAAACACAAGCTGAAGTGGTAAAATAACAATGGCGATCTTGACGTGTTTTTTGTCGAGTCTTCCTTGGGGAGTGGGGGCTAGGGCTTAACGCAAAATGGAAATGATCAAAAGAGAGGTAAAGCCGTAAAGATCCATAATTTTGTGAGGAAATGGAACAATTGGGCTTGTGCAATGGGCATCGGGGAAGCATAAGTCAGGTTAGGCAACTAGTTCACTTGAATTACAGATTTCAATTATTAAAAAAAAAAATTAGAAATTTTTGTGGGGCCACTTGACCTCACGTGGGTCCGCCCCTGAGTAGAGCCAATTCCACGATGCTCCTTACTTTGTAGTGGGGTATGGGGTCGGGATTCGGATTTAGATTGGGGTAGGTGAGAAAGATGATGAAATATTTTTATTTAGCCCTTCTTTGATTTTCATTAATTTCAAAATATATTTTTTCCTCTCTTCTTTTCAATCACACATTTTCAACGCAAATCCAATAATTTTTCCTTATTTTTTAACCACATATTCTTCATCAATTTATTAATTTAAAATGCATTATTTGATTATAATGCGACTCAAACAGGCTCTTATTATTTATTTATTTTAGGTGAAAAAATGTAGAGTTGTCATTTTATCCGTTTTAAATTGGTCAAATTAACTTCAGACATTTTCCTCTTAGTGGCCAATTGACAAAACTTTGGATACAGACCATTGAGGTCCTTCCATCGCTCATTTTTTGAGATGTTTGAAACCTAGCTGCTACGATTAAATATTTGGATCGTGCTGCACATTTTTAAAAACTTTAGACCTCCATTGTAAAATTCTCTTGAATTTTTAATTCATACGTATATGTTAATTCGATGAATGAATTTATTAAACAATATTTTGTAGGAAAATATAATTTTTATTTGCATTAGATGAAACTTACTTTTTGATTTTGGAGATGTGAATATTAGTAATAGAACTTTGTAATGTAATTTGCATTAATAATTTGAAAATCTTGATTATGAAATTGAACTGAACCAAATTGGAACCACTCAATTCAGTTCTAGTTTGATTGCACAAGTGAACAAATGGTTCCAGTATGAGATAACGATTGGTTCTTGACTTGGTTTGATTCAGTTTTCTTTATAACCAAACTGAATCGTATCACGCCCTAGTTATGAGCAATGTTTTCAACATTTTATTAACTTTTTCCGTATAGAATTTTCTCTCGTCTCTTTATTTAATTCTAGATTTTTGAATTTCATGGTGGAGAAGGATGAGGATTGAATGAATTTCATGCTTTTAATTTCAACATAATGACAAACTAGGCACACGCTTGGGTGCTTATAAGCATTAGGGCTCACTATTTTTTGGACTCAAAATAAACGAATTGCGAGTCTCATGCGATAATTTTGGATAGTTTCCATCCAATTGGCGTCACATGCACTAAAAATGATAGTTTTGGGAGCTGAATGCTAAAAGAATTTGAAGGGGACCCAAGTGCTATAGGGTATGATTAGGGAACATGGCTGCAAATTTTCCTTCTATTTTTCCACAGCCTGTATCGCTCTTTGGTACATATTTTTTTAAATTTATTTTGTCTTAAATTTACTTTCAATAACACATTATTTCATTGCACGTGAAATCATAATTTTTTTCTTACTTTTAACTATATACATTCTCTAAATATCACTTTTCACAAAATTTATTCTAAAAAAATCTACATCAAACAAGCCCTTGCCGCTGGTTTAAATCTATATAGAAATCTTTCATGTTTTTCCCTTTAATAATAATAATTATACAATTTCTTGAAAAAGAAACATATTTTCAAGTTTATCAAATAAAATTTTAGAGATACAAACTTGCAATGAGAATTTGAAACATTTTTCTGAATGTTTGCTTTCTGCCCCCTCTGAAAAGTACTAAATATTTCTTAGGTACAACCTGCGAAGTCAATTTCACAAATAAATCTTTCACTCCGTCAAGTGTCATTTCTTATTATCTCCAAACGTTGCACAGACTCCATAAATGATCTGCAAAATTATTACATGCAAATAAATTAGAATAATATAATTTATTTCCACTGTAAAACATAAATAATTAATAATTAATTTTGTCTTTCCACTAATAGTTTAAACTTTAAAATGAAGGCTCTTGAAGACTTTTATAAACTTTTTTTAAGCGATTGATTTTTGTGTAATTCGTGAACTTTTATAGATTTGTATGGAATGAAAGTCTTTCATAAACTTCTGTAAATTTTCATTTTAAAACTTTTATAGATTTTTATAGAATTGAAACTTTATTTGTATGGAGTGAAAGTCTTTCAAAAAAACAATAAATTATCATCTTGCTAGCTTGTACAAGAAGTCCTCATAAGTAAAAATTGTGCAAGGGAAGGGAGCTGAACGAACGGCCAAAGATTAAAACCCTTATTCTGAATGAAAGAGTTCATTTCTTGACAGAAGAATCCAAATTACAATACCTATTCTCAAACATAGAAAGAATCGAACTAATAAAGGAATTTGCACATACAAGAATCGAAAACTTAACTAATCAAGGATACGCACAAATAAAGAAAAAAGTTAATTTAATTGTGATGTAAAAATGAACTGATGTAGCGGTAAGTGGTGGTGGGTGGCGCGCCGTGAAAGAGTGCTTTAGTTAAGAGGCGAGTGAGAGAGAGAGATTGAGACGCCTGGCGATGGGTGGCGTGGTGTGAGAGATTACACGGACGATTTTGGGTTTGGCCAGGGCAAAGAGGGTTCCCGTCGTCATGATTAAGTTTCATTGGGGTTGTAACCTCAATTTATGTGATATTAGATGATAGATTAAATGAAATGTGAAATTAAATTACTCATTTAATTGTACTTATCATTTATTGTCACATTAGCGTCACATAAATTAAGCATAATTCGTTTGTTATAGTGTTTTTCAAGGGGTTAATTTCACAAATGGTCACTGAATTTACTTGAAAATTACAAAACGGTCACTGAATTTCAAAAGTTGCAGAAATGGTCACTGAATTTTTAGGCGGTTTCAGATATGGTCACTCAACTTAGTTATAGGCCTGTTTTATATTAATTCAAACATAAAGCACCAAATACACTTGGAATTAAGTTAGAGGACTTCAAGAGCAAATCTAACCTTAAATTCCCCAAATCTAAACCACGATTTCACCATTTGATTGTTCCAACTCCCAGAAAAGAAATGGCTGAAAATGGGAAGAAAATCATGCCCTAATCACTCACAATCCGTAGGTGACCTTCCAATCAAGAACCGGAATAATCAAATTGGTATCCCAAACCGCACGAGACAGTACAACTTTCTGCATTTTGTTTTGCGAAACTGAAGAGTGGGGATTACAATCTTCTAAATTTTATTCGACATGTCGAATGTGGAGGAACAAGATGAAGGTTATCACTTTTTTTTTTTTTTTATCTTCAAAATGTTGAAATGGTCCACCCAAAAATTTGTATGCCGTCGACACTTTGTGCTTCCGGTGCTAGCCGGAGTTTCTCTCTACGAGATTTCCATTTTTTTATCAGTCTCTAGCTTTTATTAATTAGTTTTAATTAGCTTAATCTTCAAGTTTTTGATAAATCTCAATAAACTTTTTGTTTCATTTTCTTACATATTTTGGGCACTTTGGGCAGATTTGTGGGCCACATTATTTGGGTCTTTTGTGTTGAAATGGAATAAAGTCTCAATTAATTTGGGAAGATTTTGGGGCCACGTTAATTTGCTTGAAACTTTTGTGCAGTAAATGTTAGATTTCATTTGGTTCTTACAGATTTTGTATTTGTCATTGTACTGTCCACTAAGCGAAGTAATAATCTCCTATTGTCTAGGTTATTTGAACACTGATTCGGATAAAGAAGACGTCACCTTCAATGATTCCGATTATAGCCTTGGTGAAGAAGACGACATTCTCTTTCAGGAAAATGTTACCCAGAATATTGAACTTGATATGAGGAATGAGATAGTGTCGTTGGAAGCACATGAATCTGACAATTCTGAATATGCACCTTCAGATGACCTTCGAAGCGTTCATTCTGATAGTGACGAAGAAGTTGTTACTTACCCAAAATTTAATGGTGAGGTAGATATGGTAGATCCCGTGCTTGAGGTTGGCCTGAAGTTTAGGTCCAAAAAGGAGGTAAAGATGGTGGTTAAAAACTTTAGCATTTATAATAGGTTTGAGGTGGTCTTCCCGTATAATGATAGATACAGATTAGAAGGTCGTTGCAAAGAAAAAANTTACTTACCCAAAATTTAATGGTGAGGTAGATATGGTGGATCCCGTGCTTGAGGTTGGCCTGAAGTTTAGGTCCAAAAAGGAGGTAAAGATGGTGGTTAAAAACTTTAGCATTTATAATAGGTTTGAGGTGGTCTTCCCGTATAATGATAGATACAGATTAGAAGGTCGTTGCAAAGAAAAAAAAATGTCCATGGCATATTTGGGCTTCTCCGTTAGAGGAAGATTCATCGTGGCAGATTAAATCGTTCGAATGGAATCATACATGTAGTAGAGCATTGAAGAATGTTAGTGTATCTGCTAGTTGGTTAGCTCGTAGATACATTGAGACCTTTACTATTGCGTCAAAGTGGGATGTGAAATTGTTTAAGGCAACTGTTTTGAAAGAGTATGGTGTAGAGATTAGTGACATAAAGGCATGGAGGGCTAGGAGATACGCTAAGGAGTTGCTTAGAGGATCTCTAGTTGGACAATTTGGTTTATTGGGTTCGTATGCATCTGAGGTCAGGAGAACAAACCCAGGATCAACTGTTATACTATCTCTAGACGAGCATGTGTTTAAGGCGATTTATGTTTGCTTCAATGCTTGCAAAAAGGGCTTCTTTGGTGGTTGTAGACCCATTATTTGCATTGATGGGTGCTTCTTGAAAGGCAATTTTAGTGGTCAGTTACTTGCTGCGATGGGTATTGATGGGAACGATTGTATATTTCCAATTGCGCATGCCATTGTTGAAACTGAAAGTAATGCTACCTGGTCATGGTTTTTGAAACTGTTAGGGGAAGATTTGATGCTCGAAAATGCATATGGAGTCACTATTATGTCTGATAGACAGAAAGGGTTGGAGAATATGGTGTCTGAGTTGTTTCCAATGGCTGAGCATAGATTTTGTGTAAGGCATATGTACTCCAACTTCTTTCGCAAAGACTTTAAAGAGCTGAAACTTAGGGATTTGTTGTGGAGAGCAGCTAAGTCTACTTATTTGGCTGAGTTTACATATTGGATGGACAAAATCAAGGCATAGTCGAAACCTGCCTGGGAGTGGTTATGTGCCAAACCACCAGATCAATGGTCGAAGTCCCATTTCATGACGGCTTCTAAATGTGACATTTTGTTAAACAATCTCTGCGAATGCTTTAACAACTACATAAAAGAAGCAAGGGGGAAGGATATTTTGACTCTCCTTCAATCAATTCAAAACAAGGTGATGGTACGGATGTACAAATGCCGTGATTTGATGGCAAGGTCCTCTAGCGACATATGTCCAAAAATTTTAAAGAAGCTTGAAATTAGTACGCGTGATTCTTTTTCGTGGAAAGCAATATTCAATGGGAAAATGCAATTTCAAGTTTCTGGACCGTATTCTGATGGTCAGTTTGTGGTGGATTTAAAAATGAGGACATGCTCATGTAGGAAGTGGGATCTAATTGGTGTGCCTTGTCCACACACAATAGCTGGCATCCGTGAGTGGGGTAAGGATCCTTCGCAGTTTGTGGACGAGAGCTACAAAGTTGCAACTTACTTAAAAGCTTACGAGAATTGCATATACCCTATAAATGGACCAAAAATGTGGCCTTCAAGTGACTTCGACCTAGTTAAACCTCCAAGTTGGGTAACCAAAAAAAGAGGAAGGAAACAGACAAAGCGCCGAAGAGGGGTTGAGGAAGCTGTATTATCCAAAGAGAAAATGAAGAAGATTGATAAGAGAGGTGATGGCAAGAAGAGAAAAACATGTAGTATTTGCCATGGAAAGGGGCACAATAAAAGATACCACTCGAACCATGCTTCACAGGCAAGTTACACAACAAATGAGGTAGAATTTTAGTCAGATGTATATCCTTTTTTGTTTAATTTATTATGTTTGTTGACGTCCTTTTTCATAATTTGTAGGACATAACTAGCCCAAGGGGATGGGAAACTGTAAGAGCAAATGTTGAGCCAGCGACTAGNTTTTCATAATTTGTAGGACATAACTAGCCCAAGGGGATGGGAAACTGTAAGAGCAAATGTTGAGCCAGCGACTAGGGTAATTATGTATTTAATTTAAGGATTCTATGTCATTATTTTTTTAACTAGAGTGATGTGTAATAATTAAAATTTTTACAACCATTTGCCTATTCACAACCAACTACTACTACTAGAATTGAACAAGGTGTAGCGCGGCATTTTCTTTCCCAGCCTACTAACAGTGCTAGACAAATAGGGTTCGGTGCTTCAATGTCCGTCGTACCAAAATCTAGAACCAAAATCAGTAGAAAGGGATCCATACCTAAGCGAAGGCCAACAGCGAGTGGAAGTTCGAACTCGACAGCAACTCTTAGCGAAGCATGGAACAACTTGATGACGAAATGACGCCAGTTGAAGTATATTATATAGTTTTTGTCAGCGAACTCTAATTTTTTTGTGGACATTTGCCTGTGTCCAGAAAGCATATCAACGAATTTGGCTAGAAATCTCACTTTTGCGGGTCCCATGGTAAGTTAAATAGTGAAAAAATTACCTACCCACCCCCTGCTGTCTCTCTTCTGACCAAATTCTGTGATATGTGGTTCTTTGGATTATGCTATTTTTTGGGTGAAAAACTATCATTGTGAGTCGTTGTATTTTGTGGAAAAATGTAATTTAAATTTTCATAGTGAATGTTGGAACAATCGAATGGTGAAATCGTGGTTAGATTTGGGGAATTTAAGGTTAGATTTGCTCTTGAGGTCCTCTAACTTAATTCCAAGTGTATTTGGTGCTTTATGTTTGAATTAATACAAAACATACCTACAACTAAGTTGAGTGACCATTTCTGAAACCGCCTAAAAATTCAGTGACCATTTCTGCAACTTTTGAAATTTAGTGACCGTTTTGTAATTTTCAGGTAAATTCAATGACGATTTGTGAAATTAACCCGTTTTTCAAGTATCTAGTATAGGTAGGTTTCAAGTTTGTAGATTATGTGTCAACATTCTATTTGTCAACACAATGTTTAGATCATATGAAAACTTGTGTCTTTTGGTGGAATTCGAAACTGTTACTAAGGGTATTTTTGTTTAAATAATAGCAAAATGGATATGGTACAAAATTTGGCATATTTTTGCACATGAGAATGTGAAAATGAACATTTTTTTGCAAATTCCTTTTAAATTTTTTAATAAAAATTAACAAAAGTGTCGTTTAAAAGTTAATAAAGTTCTAAATTTCCAAAAATATGTGATTGACAATAAATTTAAAAAAATATATATATTATCAAACACCAGTTGTGCTACAACATCAGTCTAACTGGCATGATATGATAAGTTCATTGAGAAGTACAATTAAGTGAGTTATTTAACTATACCTCATTTAATATCACATTGGTGCCACCTAAACTGATATTTTAACACTAATAGTTCTAAATAGCATTACTCTTTTAAAAATAAGGACCAAACAAGACTAAGTTCGCCAACGATCATCTTAAAGTAAAACTTATTTTTAAATATTTACTCTTTGAAATATAGCTTTGTATTTAAAGTCTTTGGAGATGCTATAAGAATCACAAATAACAACCCCACTACATGTACACCTTTGTTGACAGAAAATGAGGTGACATGCAATTTGACCATTGATTTGAATAAATGTTATTCAACAAAAGTGTAAACACTAGGTGTACAAGTAGCTTAATTGCACAAATAAATTAACCAATCATTTTTTGCTAATAATGGCACCTATAGCAAAATCTAGTACAGAACTACAAGAAGTCAAGCTAATTTTAATTTCTAACGTGTTGTACAGATTCTTATCACTACTTTTATGAAACGAAGCATTTATGTATACTAGTAGGAATATTAAAACAAATGAAAGTATACACATCCAAAGGGGAGAGTTTCATGTAAATTTCAAACAATATTTGCTCCAATACGATTCTCTACGAGCCTCGAGAAAAACAACCAAAAAATCATCCTTCAAGTTTGAACTAAACAATATAACTTCATCATTCTAATCATCATCTGGATATTTACAAGAATTTCACTCTTTATTCCTCCCAGCTACATGAAAACGCACCTGCAGTAAGAGCTCCAAATGATTTCAATTAGATTTCATTTCAACGTCATCACTTTCTTTAGTATCATCAGAATTATCTCGAGGAAGGAGGCCAAGTAGCGGCAAAGGTAACAATGAGCTCAGATTGCAAAGAACAATCAGGAAAACCAAGTTGTTAAAATTATCCTTAGTAACACCAAAAACCTGGGTTAGCCCGGCTCCAATCAGGCCACCAAGGACACTCCCGCCATTCGATATGGACATAAGGGTTGCAAAGAGAGTTGCTTCCATCCCTTGTGGACATATTTTTGCTGCTAACACAAGAACAGGCATAAAGGAAGCCTGAAAATGTACTTGTTACTGATCGTGAATCTGAAGTTAGGACAAGCATAAGCTATATATTGAATATCACCGACGAAGAATACCTGACCAAGAACCGTTATTATCAATGAGTCACCAATGGCGAACCACTCATCACTTATACCCAACTGCCGGTTTAATCCAGTAACAAGCAAAACCTATGCATTCTCAAAAGAAAAAGAAGGTCCATTTCAGGTCCATTTCAGATATGTAATAAAGAAATGAATACAGAAACAGGAGAAGACACATACTTGAGTCATCCCGAGAGCTGAACCAATACAAGTAGTCACAAGAAAAATACTCTGCAAGGGAACCTTTTTCAAAAATCCATTATAAAGTCCAACGCCAAGAAGTGATGCAACTGAAGTGACGAATTTAACACGTCCCAGAAACTCTGGAGTAAAACCAAGCTTATTTGTACTGCAAGCAGAATGTTCTTTGTTATCCAATATTCATAAATAACACAATAATGCAACTATTATTATGAACAAATTATCCAATCATCTCAAATCACATACGTGAAATAAAACATGGCGGAATCAGACTGCGGTGTCGCCTGCCACAGAAAAATGAATAAGGTGGGAAGAAATACATTGGGTTGCTTAACTGCATCCCACAATTGTGTAATGCTATGTTTCGCGCTTTCAACAAAGTCAGAACTGCTCATTAAATTCAGCCCCATTCCGGGGCCACACACAGGCTGCTCTTTCACAAGTACAGCAACTGCAGATGTCATCAATGGAAGCAATGCTGTCAATCCAAAGACAAATCTGTATGTGTTCAGAAGTTCATCAGTAATTTGTCTGAGTAACAAACACATTAAAAATGAAATATTGTCATGGCATACCTCACACCATATGCACCTACAAAGGAGCCACTAAAGTAGGAACTCACAATGCCCCCAAAAGCTGACGAACCCCAACATAAAGACTGGAGAGAGCCTGACATGCTTTGTGACTCACCCCGAGCCCTCTCTACAACCATGGAGTCTACAACCTGCAGCATACTTTCATCTCAAAAGGCTAGCCAATAAAACATTTTGGGGAAAATGAAATAACAACTGAAGATCAGCTAACACCTCACAGAAAAATTGGCTTTGAAGCTCGATTCTTCTTTGGTAATATCAATTAATGCATATTGTTTATATATTGGAAGAAAGATCAATCATGAAAAGCTGCACTGATGGCTTAAGTACAAATGATACTAACATATGGACCCAAATTGAGAATATAAGAGGTTTTACTAGATACAGGGTACCCTAAAAGTGTCAGAGTTAAACCGTTCTTTTAAAATAGCAAGTCCAAAAGCAAAATAGTTATCCATATAAAAATGGACCATTTCATAATACTTTTCTGAAATTAGCATGTTAAAGCAAAATCTTAGAAATTTAAAATGAAGAGAAGTGGGATAGCAGTTATTAATTATAATGGTGAAGGTTTCAAAAATGATATTTCCCGCTTTTTGACGTGAAAGGCCCTCTCATGTTTATAAATAGTAAAGATAAATGTGTGTCCAAGCATGAATAAGGCAGCCCAAGCAATGGACTTCACAGATGCCATAAATTAACTTTGTAAGCGAATAATATTGGAGAGGGATTTTCTGATCCAAGCGTAAGTGATAACATGTGACCCTGGTAGACATCTGCTTGGGTCGTGGGAAGCCAGCAATGTATACTATGACATAACATTACAATTGTGATTTTCTAACAACAATAAAATAGGAATAAAATATGTAAATTTATTGAAGACTTTTTAAAAGTTTAGACATCTAACTGATTTGATGTTCTATAGCAGTAGAGATTCATGAATTCTGCACAAGCCTCCATGTAGTTAGATTCAAAAATTAGTTTAAAGGCCACGAACATAAGATTGGAATGTGTTTAGGACGTGATGAGATAAAAGAAATACTCTGGCATACACACACACATCATCCTAAAAGGGATCCAGAGGGGCAAAACCTGGAAAAGTGAACGATAAACTTTATATCTACATATACTATGAGAGAACATTACAATACAACTAACCATGCACTTGTGATTTTCTAACAACAATAGAATATGTACATTTATTGAAGAATTTTTAACAGTTTGGACCTCTAACTGATTCAATATTTTCTACAGCAGTAGAAATGTATGAATTCTGCACAAGCCTCTGTGTCTTTAGATTCCAAAACTAGTTTAAAGGCTGCGAACATAAGATTGTAATGTGTTTAGGATGTGATGAGGTATAAGAGATACTCTGGCGTGTGTGCGCACACACACATCATCCTAAGGGGGATCCAAAGGAGCAAAACCTGGAGAAGTGAACGATAAACTTTATATCTATATATCAATCATGTGGCTATAAACCTTCCTCGAAGTTCATGCATATCCTATTAGTCCATCCTTAACATCATACTCCCAACATAACGACGTTTAGTATTCAATTCATGTCCAAAGCATCTCATTTTTTTGATTATATGGCAGTCATGTTCCTTCTCTATCAAGTAAACCTTCCCACTACATTATCTCCAACTTAAACTACTTGACTTAAAGAGACTTGATGATATAACTCAACATTGCTAACTAAGATTGGACAAGTCATATGAACAACAAGGGTGAGTCTCTGATCCTTTCTCGACAAATTAAAGGAGCAGTAACTTACTACATCAGAAAAGGCTACAGAAAGAGAACCAAGAAGTATGCAGAAAGCAACACCATATTTGCTGTCAACAAAGGTAGCCATCAAAGTCCACGAGAGAGCTCCCAGAAGTCCTGACAGAACCAAGTATGACCGTCTTCGGTAGCCAAAAAGCGGGAAGGAATCGCTAAAAAAATAAAAAATATCATTAAAGAATTAACTGAAAAAAATGGATGGGAAAGATAATTATGCAGTGCAAGCTGATCCCCACCTGATGAACCCATACAGGGGCTTAACAAGCCAGGGTAATGATGAGACGCCAGATATGATAGCTGTCTAGTCAACCATGTAAAACATATCAGCACCTGATGTATTAATTAGGAAATTACTGGAGTCTTGATCAAAGGAGAAGGTTCAATGTCTTAACAAAAAAACTTATCTTCATCGGGATGAAAGAACTTTATCACACACAGCCATTATAAATAATTTTCTCTAGTTATAAATCTTTGAATTATAATGCTTTCATGAAGTAGTGTATGGACGACGCATAATCAACTACCCAACATAACTGTACAACAAATCAAGAGTTGATATGGTTTACAAGAAAAAGTTTTGTGAACCATATGGTGAGAATTTAAATCACACGTCCTGGGCCAATCCTGAACTACACTCATTTTAGCAAAGAGCCCTTAGGGCCTTTATTTGTAGGGAATTGAACCACTCTGTTGATTCCACAGCCTTAGTCTTGATGTCATGTGATTAAGTGGATATTTTAATCTAGTGAAGTAAAAAGGAATGAGAATGAAATCAAACAACAAAAGAAACATGCATATAGGGAATATCTACTAGATCACACTAGTACTAAGAAATACACTTAATCAAAATATAGGATTCAACTGTATCTAGTTTTAAAGTTTTGTTTCCACATTTACATGTAATTTTTGTGTGGGAGTGCATGTGCACATTTTGGAGAAAAAGCAATCTAATCATCGAATGAATTTGATTTTTAACAAAAATGATTACCTCTGCAGGGTCTAGATGCAGGTCATCTTTCAAGTAAAAATTGACTGCAAGCCTTGAGAGGCCCAAGACACCTTGGACGAAATAAACCATAGCAACCGCAATGCTATCTGGGGTCAACTCCACCCCAAAGCAACTGATGGAGCTAATAGAATATCTATTCTTGCGTGCAGTAGTTTTCCTGGATGAGTCAGTCTCATCATCTACATTGCTTGTCAGCACTTCCCCTTTCCCTTCAGCATGATCAACAACAGGAATGAGAGAAAGAGAGATCACTCCTAGAGATGGGACTCAGGAAGGGTACATGTATTCTGCTAATCCTTTGCAACATTAAATTCCATGTTTAAACATATATGCACAGCCAATAATGGACTTCTTTTAGCATCACTTCAAAGAAAGCTTTTACAGAGAATTTCTTAAAAACTCTTCAAAATAAACTCACAAAAAGAAATTCAATAATATTATTAACAACTTGAAGATAATGAAGTCTAGGAGACAAGTATTTGTATAACCATGAAAAAGCATTAATTCCATCATGCTTATCTCGTACAATTTTCATTTGCTGGTTCAATTCAGTGTAATTACTTAGACTGCATCCAAATTAAAACCCCCAGAAATTGAAAATCCTTTACATACTAGTAGAACCTATTGGTATAAAATTACTGAGGGTGTGTTTGATGGATATTATTTTGGAAGAATGTATTTTGGAATAGTAGATTGATGGAGAATGTGTGGTTGAAAAAGAAGGAAAAGTTATTGATGTGATGGAAAATATTATTTTATTGAAAAATGTGCGGTGAGATGGAGAATGTGTGGTTGAAAAAGAAGGAAAAGTTATTGATGTGATGGAAAATATTATTTTATTGAAAAATGTGCGGTTGAAAATGAGTAGAAAAATGAGAATGAAAATTTTAATGTGTGTCAAACAGGGGCTAAATATGATTTCTATCTAATACAATTCTATTTAGAAAATCATCTTCATTCACCTCCTTGGAACTATAATACATGTTTTGACATTTGTTTTCTTCAATTCTTGCAAGTCTTTAAAAAGAAAGTGCATCGGTGCACCTTCCAGTTTAACTGTTAGAAATCCTAAAGGGATCTTTATCCAACAATGTAGACTTCATCATAACGAAGTTACCATCCTCAGCCTTACTTCCCTTACCTTCTCACTGTCGAAATTCATGTCAATTTCAGTTCATTGTTAAATTATTTTCTGATAATCCAATTTTCCACGTAATTAGATATGCCTTACCACCATCATCAGTCAGATTCAAGTGCATTATGCTATAAAGATCAAAAGTTTTCCTAAGGTCAGGCACACACATCAAAATCCCATTTAGACCCACATAAAAACATATAAGAACATACAGTATATTTTTCTACATTACTTATCAACAAATTGTAATGACCCAAATTATATCCCGCATCGCAAAGCTAAGGCTCAGTTTGTAGGTTTATGAAGAGTTGGGCACCTTCCCGTGTTAAGGGTTAGTTCTACCGGTTGTCACACCAATCACCATCAAAATTCGATCTTCAATTACACCCATTTACCAAACAATCACCTCCAAATTAACACATATTTCGCATCTATGTCAGTATACTAATACACACGACTTACGAAATCTGGAATCCAATAACGGTTCAGAACTGTAGTCGCGTCGAAGAGCGGTGGAAGGAATGGAGATCGCGACAGACATGCCGGAATCCTTTGGCGATTTCTGTCTAGCTCTAGGACGGGAGGCGGTAGTCGCTGCAGGTTTTTTCCGGCGGGTTTGACGGAGGAAAGGGGAGAAAAGTGAGAAACTAGGAATTGGTAATGAGATTAAAATTTGTTTTGCCATTAATATAAGAAATGCGTTTTATGTTTTTATAAATAAGCACAGAAGTTTTAAAATTTGGATAAATGATAATATCCACCAAAATTGAAAATTAATGCCAATCACAGGAAAAGAGACCGGCTTTCTTTTTCTAATTTAAATAAATGAAAATAAATATTAGAAGAATCAATTTGACATTTCAATTATTTCTTTCACTGGAGAAGTGTAATACTCACTTGGCCAATATATTTCATGTCATTCTATGCTATTTAAATTTTTTAAATTGTTACTCTCATAACGACTTTCTTGATCATTGATATTCTAATATTCTTTATGGTTTTAGATCAATATATTCAGTGTTTTGAATTTTAAATGTATTGTATATGTTACCAGTGAGCTAGCTTAATTTTTTTTCTCAATTTGATCAAGGTTCTTCTATGTAATTAATATCTTTGGGACACCAACGAATGATGCGACAAGATCGAAATATATTATTTTAAGGATAATGCTAGTTTATAGACAATTTTTATAGGTTGATCGAGAATCGAGTGTCAATCGAAAAAGATCGAAAAAACAATTATAAATTCTTATGGAATCATAGGGCAATTAAAAACACCTGATCTTGACTTACAATGATGAGTGTAAGTCAGATTTCCACCATAAACAGCCACCTCGTGCTCGTTTTAACTTTATACCTACTAAACCATGACTCACGACCCAAACCCCTTTCAGACCTTATTTTACCTTCCTAACTCACATCTTAGACTCTCCAAGTTGGCCTCAAGTGATTCCAAGTGCAATAGAAGGTAAATGAAGCAAAAAGAAGTAGAAATCAAGAAGTTGAAACTTCAATTCTGGACAATTGAGTTTATATCACAGTTTAGGTGCAAGGTTTTTTTTTTTTTTTGAGGGTTTTATGATTTCTTAAACCTCTGAACTTTCTTAGATGTTGAATTATTTTTCGTGTTGTTATAATGATAGGAGGGGATAATTGGTTGCAAGAACTTGAATGAAACCACAGTGGACAGAAATTTGATAGTTGTTCGAATTTGACTATTCAATCTTTAATTTTGGATAATATATTGGGCTGGTAAAAGGAAGTGGAACAATAAATGTGGGGACAATCCCATTCCATTCAGTTCTAAATGTGGCAAACAGTACAAAGGAGAGTGTTTGATGAGAAAAAATATTTAGTGTGTTAAGCCAGCCCCTCATGACTCGAAATTGTATGAAGTTTGTTCATAATAAGGATGAGAATAACAAAGGGAAAGCTCGAGTCTTTGCTATGACTAAGCAAGAGGTAGAGAAGAACCACAACTTTATAATAGGTATTCTTTTGATAGTTGATTTTTCGCTTATGCATTATTTGATTCTGAAACAACGAATTCCTTCGTAACTAAATCTAGGGCGTGTTCGGTAGAGATTAAAATCGGATTAAAATTGAAAAACTAGCCGTTATTATTGACTTTTATTAGATGAGTGGAACCTAATAACGGCTATATTTTCAATTTTAATTGGATTTTAAGCTTAGCCAAACATGCTCCTAATATTGCATGTGATACCTAATAGCATACTAGAGAAACTCTAGAGAAAGAAAAAATTTCTACTTTAGATTAAAGATCAAACCTAAAACACATGTAATCTCAGCGAAAAAGATGTTGGAGAAAGGAACATGTCACAGGTTTGTAGTTAGTGTTTTGGAAACTCAATATCAAGAATATAAGATGAGTGAGGTATTAGTGGTAGTGCAAGAATTTGAAAATATATTTCCAGAAATCTTCCGGTACACTACCCAACATGCAAATCGAGTTTACGATAAACCTAGTTCCTGAAGCGGCGCCAATCTCTAAAGCACTGTATCAAATGGAACCAAAAGAGTTGGAAAAATTAAAAGTCCAGATTCAAAAATTGTTAGATAATGAGTTTATTTGACCTAGTATCTATGCGGGGAGCATCGGTATTGTTTGTTCAGAAACGGGACGGTACTATGAGAATGTGCATAGACGATATTGAGCTAAGCCCCTGTTTGGGCTCTATTTTAATGAGACTTTAGGGGGAAAAAAAGTGTTTTGGAATAGTAATTTTTTTGAAAAATATGTAGTTAAAAACTAAGGAAAAATTTTAGATTTACATGTAATATTATTTTATTGAAAAATGTTTAATTAAAAATTAGTTATGAAAAAAATGTAGTTTTAGTTTAATGGAGTCCAAACAAGGGCTGAATATACTCACTATTAAGAACAATTATCATCTATCGAGAATATATTTGTTTGACCAATTGAGAGGAGAGAATGTGTTCTTTAAGCTTGATTTACAATCGGGGTATCAACAATTAAAGATTAAGTCGAGTGATATATTGAAGTCAGCTTATAGGACTCCGTATGGCCACTATGAATTTATTACGATGCATTTTGGTCTAATCAATGCTCCAACGGTGTTTATGAATTTAATGAACGAGGCATTTCATCAATTTTTGGATCGATTTGTTATAGGCTTAGTGATGATATTTTGATATATTCGCAAGATAAAGATCAGCACGAGATATATCTTAGAACGGTGTTAGAAACTCTAAGAAAGAAAATGTTGTATGACAAGTTCAAGAAGTGTGAATTTTGGCTTGATCAAGTAGGGTTTCTTGGTTACATAGTTACTAGTCGTGGTATTGAAGTTAACCCAACTGAAGTAGAGATAGTAACTAAGTGGAACGGATAAGTTAATGCGGGCAACGTTCGAAGTTTTCTAGATTTAGCTGGATATTATTGAAGATTCAAAAGCTCCTCTAAGATTGTTGGACCAATAACTCAATTAACTCGAAAGGAAGTAAAATTTCAATAGTCGAATAAGTTAAACAAAGCTTCCAAGAGTTGAAACGACGATTGGTTACGGCACCTGTGTTAATGATTTTGGAAGGTTCAAAAGGTTATGATCTACAACTATACATCTAAGCAAGGCTTAGGGTATGTCTTAATGCAGCTTGGAAGGTGGTTGTTTATGCTTCAAGTCAATTAAAATAGAATGGCTGAATTATCCGATGCATAACCTTGAACATGCGGTCGTGGTTCATGCATTGAAGTTATGGAGACACCATCTACAAGGAAGCAAGTGTGAGATCTCTACAGATCATAAGAGACTCAAATATTTCTTCACCCATAAAGAATTGAATATGAGACAAATGAGATAATTAGAGCTGGTAAAGGACTATGACTGCACTATACTTTACCATCCGGGGTAAAGCTAATGTAGTTGCACATGCCTTAAGCAGGAAGTCAGGAGATCTATTGGCATTTTTGGTGTCAAATCAATATAAGTTAGTTAAGAATTTCGAGAAGATGAAAATTGAGGTTGTTGTTTCTGCAAATCAGATTATAGCTCATATAGCGACTTTGATGGTTCAATCAAATGATAAAGATCGAATTATTGAAGCGTAATCCATTTCTCTATAAAAATTAGAAATGAAGTTGGATCATATAAAAGGAAAGATTTTGAGGTTTCTCCAAATAAGGCATTAAAGTTCAAATGAAGGCTTTGTGTGCCAAGGACGAGAAATTGAGAAAGGAAATTCTAGAAGAAGCTCACTCCACCCTGTATGTCGCTCATACCGGTGGTACAAAAGATTATCAAAGTTTTTATCAGTAAATGCATAGTTTATCAACAAGTGAAAACCGAACATGAAAGACCGTCAAGATTATTAAATCCTTTGGAGATACCTGAATGGAAATGGGAACATATTTCGATGGATTTTGTAGTCGATTTTTCCAAATCAATGAAGAAAAATAATGCCATTTAGTTAATTATCAAGTAATTGATGAAGACATTTTACCTTCTGCCTGTGAAAACAACATATAGTAAGGATTAGTTGGCACAGCAATACATTAGAGAGATAGTCAAATTGCATAGAGTCCCAGTATCCATTGTTTTAAATAGAGACCTGAGGTTTACCTCTATGTTTTGGAGAAGCTTACATGAAGCTTTGGGAACAAAATTTAATTTAAGCACAGCTTACAATCTCCGGTCAGATGATCAATCTAAAAGGACTAATCCAGATATTGGAAGATATATTGCGTGCTTGTATATTGGATTTAGGATAAGGTCGGGAGTCTTACGTTCATTTGGTAGAGTTTGCATGTAACATCAGTTTTTAGTCTACAACTAGTATGGCACAATACAAGGCTCTCTATGGAAAAAACGCAGATTGTCGGTTCATTAGGAAGAAGTCAGTGAGGAAAAAAAATTTGGATTCAAAAATCATTGAGCGAACAGTTCAAGTAGTCGATAATATCAGAAATCGCATAAAGAAGCTCTGAATCAACAAAAAAGTTATGCG
The DNA here is from genome assembly GCA_903798405.1 of Fraxinus platypoda. Lineage (NCBI taxonomy): Eukaryota > Viridiplantae > Streptophyta > Magnoliopsida > Lamiales > Oleaceae > Fraxinus > Fraxinus platypoda. Next base: position 21,099 of record CAIGRT010132738.1, read on the forward strand.
GACAATTGAAGAGAAGATCTGAATTTTGAAGTTGGTGAAAATATCTTCTTGAAAGTGTCGCTTATGAAGGGTGTACTAAGATTTGGTAAGAAAGACAAGTTGAGACCGCTTTGTATAATACCTTTCGAAATTCTTAACAAGGTTGGTAGTATTGCGTATCGTTTATCTGTACCACTTGAACTTACTTTCATGCATGGTGTGTTTCACGTGTCTATGATAAGAAACTATGTGCACGATTCTGGTCATGTGGTTAATTATCAAATATTAGATGTTTAGAAAAACATAACTTGCGAAGAAGTTCCAACTGCTATTTTGGACAGAAAGGTATAGAAATTAAGGACTAAGAGAATTTCATTGGTCAAGCTTCAATGACGACATTACGGGATAGAGGATGTTACTTTGGAAACAGAAATAGAAATCAAAGCTAAGAATCCAGAGTTGTTTGTTTAAGTTAAGGTAATTCCGTGAACGAAATTCTTTTAAGGTATGAGGGATGTTAACTCTATATGCTTAAGTTGGTTGGTGTGGTCCATTTAAGAAATATGTTCTAGAGCTTTGACATATTTAATGTAATGAAAACTTAAGACATAAGTTATTTAAAAGTTCAAATAGTTAAGACATTAAGCTTAAATAAATTTGAGTACAAAAACTTAATGAATAATTGGGTTGCCACAAACCCATTTAAGGTTATAAAAGCACAAGTCATAAGTTATTTAAAAACCCAATAATTTAAGACATTAAGTTTGAGTAAATTTGATTACATATATTTAATGAATAATTGGGTTGCCACAATGATCATCTACATGGTATTTTTCATAGGCAACCCATGTTTGAATCATCATCCAGATGTTTTTATAAATTATTTTTATACAATTAAAAAAAATGGAGTTAAAAATTCATCATTTTTCACATTAAGGCATGATTATTCAAGTTAATTGGAGTGAATAAGTTTCTTATTAATGAACATTCATAGAGATATGTTACAAGTCACATAGATCATTCAATTTCCGTCATTTTTCACTATGTAGATATTTTTACAAAAATTATGAGAATTATTTTGAGTTTAAAACTCTTCAAAATTCTATTTAAAAGCTCAATTTAACAAGGATTATTATTACATAACTCTCCAATTTAATTTTCACTAAAAAGGAAGGTTACTAGAAGAGAAATGTCATTTCTTTTACCCCAACTCTTCTCAAATCCAAATTTCACTTTTCTTCCTCTCAAATTTGTGTTAGTTTTAGATTATTTATTAGAAGTATTACTACAAGTTTAATAATTCAAGACAAAGAATTTTTCGTTTCATATCAAGAATCAAGGTAGGTGGTGCTAATTATTTACCCTTTTATTCATGCTATAATCGGTTTCTACGATCCTAAGGTATTCTTCAGAATCATGAATTTGCCGGTATTCATCTCCGTAAAATGTTAAATTCTTTTCTATCACTTTGTATATATGCGTATATGTTTCTGTTCAAAATGGTGCACCAAGTGATATAAGTTATATTGAGCTTAAAGCTCACACATTTTATGTTGACAATTTTTCAGATTAAAAGATAGTTAAGAAAATGGGATTCACATAGATTGTGGAGGATTCGAAGGGAGAAATGTGCTTCATTTGTGTAGTTAGTCACATTTGATGAATTTCTAGTTCTTACTAGTTATATTTAATTTCTAAAAGATGTTAGTTTATCTTTACTTTTTTAAAAAAAAACTTCCTAGTTCTTTCTGTTAGTGTGAACATTGAAATTTTAATTGGTTTAAGTATGCATTTAATGAAAGTTACTGAAAAAGTTAAGACTAAACCTTAGATTTATAAAGAATAAATTTCAACTTTCTATCTGAACTTTGTCACGCCATTATGGATAGAATTCTTTGAGTTTTTGGACAAGACCAATCAGTTTTGAAATCCCTATAAGTCCTTTGTCCGTTGGCTTTGGAATCGAGTCAATTGAAGGTCGGCAGGATAAGTTATGCTCTTTTCCGTATGTTGTGTTCAATGTACTCGAGAACATATTTTTGCATATGTTTGAGTATCCATTTGAGTGCCTAATGATGTAGAAAATTCTGAAATTTTACTATGTTGTATTTGAATGGGTTTAGGAGATACTGTAAAAGTTTCATAGAATTTTGAACTTGAGAAATGGTCTAGCTAAGCTTGATAGTCGGGTAGCGTATTGGAGGGTTGAATTCCGTTAACGTAAGATAACCTCCATTTCCATCTTTTGTTTTAGTTTCGTTCATTCAACAAATCAAAGTTAACAAACTTAAATCATTTGTTTTCATTAGTTGTCGGAACTTGTAATAGAATATAAGGGTAATCTACGAAATAAGAAGGAAATAAGGAAATTTTTAATTTAACCCGATTTTCAAAGGCTTAATAAGCACTTTTTTTTTTTTTTTTAACAAATCCAAATCATAAGATTTGGGTTGGGACCAGCGTATAATTCACTCGCGAGAAAGTTTCGAAAATCAACATGGGCATGGAATGGCTATCAAAGATATCCTGAAAGATAAGGTTTGAGTAACCATGCAGATATTTAAAAATAAAAATTGTATAAGAATCATTTTTGGAGTTGAAACTTTTCAATTCCCTCTTTAAGGCTCAATTTAAGAAGGCTTATGATTACTATAAGCCTCTCATTTAATTTTTCACTAAAAATGAGGTTACATGCAATAGGAATTTACTTTTTACCGTATCTCTCCTCAAATTTGAATTTCATTTTCCATTCCTCTCAATTTTTTTAAATTTTAGCTTATTTACGACAAGAAAAAACAAGAGTTTTGTTATTACAAGTTTGGTTATAAGGGGAAGGACTTTTCATTTTCATATAAAAAATCGAGGTAGGTGGTGGAAGTTGATTTTTCTTGTGAAAGTTTATGTATAATTTATGCATATAAATATAATTTTCAAGTTATTAGAACTGTAAAGGTTAAAGTTTTATGGTCATAACCAATTTCAACAATCTTAAGGGATTCTTCGAAATCAAGTATTTTACATGTTATCCAACTACATGAAAATAATTATGGTATTAAATTCTATGGAGCTTTAAAATCACTCCTACTCTATAAAAAATTTCAGATTGAGAAGGGGTCGTGGATGGACAGAGATTGTATAGATTGTGAAGAAGTCAAGGAGACGGAAATCAAATCAAAGACCAGAGTTCTCATGTGTAGGATTTATTTTTATGTATTTTAAAGTTAAGACTAAGATAATGTATTTACAAGATTATTTGTGATTGAACTTGGGCATGAAATTAGATTTTCATATAACTCTATAAATTGATGTTTGTTAAATTATTTTAGTGTGGCATATTAGCATAAGTTTTGACATGAAAATGTGATTGGATATATGGATTTGGACATGTAAAATAAAATTTTCAGCTTTCTGTCAGATTTTAAACTATCTCTAAGAATCGGATTCTACAAAGTTTTTAGTGAGACCAGAGGTTTTGAAAATCCTATGAGTCCTTTGTCTATTGGCTTTGAATCAAGTCATTTGGATTCCGGTAGGATAAATTATACCCTTTTCGTGTAATGAACAATGTATCCAGGCACAATTTTTGGCATGTGATTGAGTGTCCAATGATGTGCCTAAATGATGTTGGAAGTTTTATTATGTTGTACTTGATTGAGTTTAAAAAATAATGTAAAAATTTCATAGAATATTGAACCCAAGAAATGGTCCAATTGATTTTGATAGTTAGGTAATGTGATGTAGGGTTGAACTCCGTTAAACATAAGTTAGGCTTCATTTTCATCCTTCTTTTAGTTTTGTTTCTTCAACAACAACAAAAAGCTAACTTAGCTCTTTTGTTTTCATTAGTTTGGAACTTGTACTAGATAATCAACCAAATAACTAAAGGTGTCAAGATGGACGGGCCGGCCAGACCCGTGAAAATCGGCCCGGATCGACACGGGACCGCGGGTCGACCCGTGACCAGAGCGGGCGGTTCATGGGTCAAAGAGGTGTGACCCGCGGGTTTCGCAGGTTGCATATACACGGGCCGCGGTTAACCTGCTGGCCCGCGAAAAAAAAAATTTTAAAAATTTTGAAAAAAATTAGGTGCCAACCTAGTTGGGATGTACTTCTATGATATAAATATTTGATAATAGTAATTAGAAATAAATTTAGTTGTTATTTATTTAGGTTAAATTTAATTTTGCAAAATTATAAATAA